>BLKR01006215.1:0-62160 GCA_011170035.1 Teleogryllus occipitalis
TCTGTCTGTATGTATGTCTGTCTGTATGTATGTCTGTCTGTATGTCTGTCTGTATGTATGTCTGTATGTATGTCTGTCTGTATGTATGTCTGTCTGTATGTATGTCTGTCTGTCTGTGTGTCTGTCTGTCTGTGTGTCTGTCTGTCTGTGTGTCTGTCTGTGTGTCTGTCTGTGTGTCTGTCTGTCTGTGTGTCTGTCTGTCTGACTGACTGACTGTGATCAACCCTAACGCGTAAACCGTTTAGATGATTTTCTCCAAAATTTACAATCTCCGATCGATTGAACGAACTCGACGCCTTGCGAGTTTGAAACAGATATTTTGATTGAGTGAGGGGGAGAAGTACTTTACATAAAGCCTCAATATTTTCAAACTTTTCTCAAAAATACTCCAAATATTTTATTAAATTTTGACGAATATAGTTGAGAACACTTAAAGGCATAGATATCATATTCATTAAAATCTCAGAATTTTCGAAAATTGCAAAATTGAGAAATAATGCAAGAAAGTATGTGCTTACTGTGTGTATATGACACCACTACTTTCATAATTTTCTCGTTGTTTGACTGTTTGACGCAATATCCCTTGAGACCATTCCATGATTGTTCGCAAATAGTTCACAAAATTTAAGATTATAAGTTAACCCAGTCATTCTTCAAGTATGTAGTACGAAAAGTAGACTTAATTACAGAGTCCATGCATAAATGGGAAAATATTTTAAAAGACTCTCATCAGTTGGAGGGTTTTTATATAAAAAGTACAGGTATTTTGTCAACTTTCATAAAAAAATTAGGAAACTCGTTTACAGAGACTAAAATAGTTTGGACTATATTTTATCAATTTGAAAATATATTTTAGAAACATGAACACCCGGGGATACCGGAGACTGTCATTGTGTAAACTCATCGTTTGATCGAAGAGCTGAATGTAAGAATGCACAACATGAATTCATTTATACAAGTGAGATCGCAATGTTTATGTATTCAGCCAGTAAATAAACTGTCGAAAAAAGGAAAACTATGTCCCGACACATACATGTCCATTCAATGCTCCATTCTACAAATATAATTCTCTTCTGCTTTTAGTTTCATTGGCTTTTAGTAAATGAATTCGATTCAAAATATTATCTTTATGAAGATAAGAAGAAAAGCACTTCTATTGAAGTTGCCTTCGCCTTATTATTCTGTCACGTCGTGTCGCGATACGCCAGGCTTAGCAACATCCGGAGTGGCCTGGGTTGTCACGTCTTTCCCTTCTTTCGTCCTCGTTCATCTCCACTTCTTTCTTTTATCTCTCCCATTCCATCTTTCCTGTTGTAGCAGCCCGCTCCTTCTCTCGTCGCCTTTCACGCTGTTCTGGCGACTCGAAAACAAGAAACTTTGTACTTCAGAAACCACTCTTAAAAGTTAGATCAACCTGACAAGTTTCCAAATGCCAATATATACGGTGGAGGTTAACGGAGCAAACAGAGGGTCCCTGCTGTGATGGCAGGCGAACATTTTTGTTACTTTTTTTCTGGAGGCACGCGTTACGTGAGATTTCGATCAAACTACGCATCACGTGAACAGCGAGGTTTGAGTTCGCGATGCGATCAGCGAGGTCAGATGCAAGCACCTGAACGCAGTTTGTGCGCGTTACACAACTGTATGAAAAGAGCTTCCAGCTGATTTACCGTTTGATGTTTCTTGGACTGGTGAATGTATAATCAAAATTGCAAAAGTTTTGTAGGTTTCATTATGGTAAAAGTGTTTTTTACCTGTATTGCAATAAAATTTACAGGATTCACGAGTTCACGTCACACTTTTTTTAGCTGCCGACGTTACATAGTTTTTCACGTTTTGCTTTTCATTATTTTTTTTATCCATCCATTACTCATTCTTTGCTCGTTAGGCTACACGTTAGTCGTTACACGATCGTTAACATAATGACATGTGTTTAATTTTTCCTTAGTTTTTATTATATTTATGGTTTTTTGCAATTGTATTCAAATTTGACGCTCTTTCTGTGATCATACACGCTCTGCACCGGTTAATCATTATAGTAGAAGGTTCTGTGCAAGGCTCTTAAGTTTTATCCTTCACGATCTGATATTCGGAAGATGTCAATGTACTTTGCCGCTCTTTCTGTGATCATACACCCTCCGGTTAGTCATTACCGGTTCCGGATCATACCAGTTAGTCGTTATAGTGGAAGGTTCTGTGCAAGACTCTTAAGTTATATTCTTTAGGATCTGATATCTGGAAGATGTCAATGTACTTGCGGAAAGCAGCATTTCTAAAAGATGGAAATAACGAAACAAATGTTTTATGAAACTTATAAATATTAAACCTACAACAGTAATCTTGCAGGGTTTCACACTGAATCTCCGATTTCACTTGGATGTTCTCAGAGTCCCCAGTTATGTCATCTCAAAGTTCCAATAATATTCTCGACGCAATAATATTATCGCACATTTGAAATACATGTAGTTAGATTCATGTAAGGTTACTACACTATTTTGTAGAATAATAATATAATTGTAACTATTTCAATCATTTGTCAACATCTTATCAGTTTGATGGATAACTGTTTAATAAATAACGAAAACCAAGCAAGTTAAACACGATTTTAGGTTTTGTTGATTCAAAACTATTGATTGTTTGTTTTTTGAAATCTAAATCTACCCTCAATAATGTAGGTCAAATTTCTAATGAACATTTACATTAAATAATATCAAATGTGTGTAATATTTAAAAGAATGTTTTGGAGGCACAAGACATCGCTGTATTTTAATTGCTTGAGATTACGATTGACGATTGATCAACTTTGGTCGAATATATTCACATCTTTGATTGCACAGTGGTTTTTATTTTTTCCCCTCGCTGACAAGCGTAAGATACCCTTCCTTACTACATCTATTCAAAATAATAGCTGAAAGATTGAACCAGTTAGAGATCCTGTCATTGTAGGAGAACAAACAAGATTTCGCCATAGTAGATTTTCCACAGACAACGTTTTCTCAATACATCAAAATCTAGAGAAACACAGAATGTAAAAAAAAACACATACTCGTCATTGATTATAGAAAAGCATTTGACAGAGTTAAGCGAGAAACTCTATGGAAAACAATGAACAAAAGAGGAATTCCCATACATTTGATTTTCGTAATATAGCGCATGTATAAAAATCGTATTTAGGTATACAACAGAATCAGGAACACAAAAGGAAAACTAATTTAGGACTAAGACAAGGATATCTTATCTCCAATTTTATTTAATATTTATATGGTCGAGATTACTACCCAATGGATATGGAAATTAAAAGATTATGCTCATGACTTGCTTTGAGCACATTATTATAACAACTCTCTTTGCAGATGATCAAGCTATTTTAATTAACAATGAAGACAATCTAAAGAACAACACAGTTTTAGCTCCACTGAATACTTGCCAAATACAAATAGAAATATCTAAAGAAAAAACAAAATGATGACGTTTAAAGGAAAGGAAATGATTCGCCCAAAAAAAATCATTGAAAACAGCGCTGTCGAATAAGTGACAAACTTTATATATCTTCGATGTAATGTTACCGGCCTTAAACAAAATGATATGCAAAAGAACATAGAAATATATAATTTCATTAAATGAACTTCTCAAAAGAACATTCGGAAGGAATTTAAATGCAGATATCCTCCTGAAATTTTATAGAAGTTCCCATATCCCATATTTTATAGAAGTTTCCAAATTGAAGCATGCCCTATTTCTCTACCAGCAAAATTCGTAATTTTACGAATTATTAATTAAGTTAGATTCATGACTCGTTTCGTTTGAATGACACTCGTAATTATTTTCCGAATAATTTAGTTATTGATTTGAGCGCCAGGAAATAATTACGACTATAACCCGGATATTTCCTACGCAATTTTAATATTTCTCATCCAAAATTATGTCGTGCTAGCTCAGTTAATTGGGTTCAAAGTTCATAATTGTTGCTACTTACTCTGCCACCAATTACTCAATCTGCCTTTACGGAGTGACGAAGAATCTGAAAATCTTATCAAAATATCTACTACTGGATTGCACGTAACGAATAATGAAAATCAGCTTTCTTTTGAAGTAACAAATTGGAATTTATTATAATGTGAAATATGATTCTAATAAAAGTTAAACATGAATTGTTACATCGTTAATCCAAAATGAAATTATCTTTGGTCATGACCACCTTATTGCATCTTGTAATAATTATAAATCAACCTTGTTATATTCGCGGATCTTCGCGCGCTCTTCACTTCTCCATTCCATGGCGCCCCGTAGAATCTTCTCCGTCGTCGCAGCAGAATCTTCCTTCTTCATAAAGTCCTCCGCTCAATGTTCGCGATCAAGTTCAAATTTTCCCAGAGATACTATTATTACCCGTTACTTTCCTTACTCACATCACGGGTGGATGCCTATACCCGTATTGACTATTACTTTGTAGAATTCCTTCGTCTTTTCCCACAAGAACGTTTTATCTTAATATAAGAAACGATAGACTTGATTATACTACAAGTGATTGCATCGGATTTGGTTGTCCATCAACAGTCTTTCCTCGACTTGGTAAAATGTCAGGAGCCGACTCACTCATTACCGCGTTGCTAGAGAGAGTGTCACTGTTCTTCCTAAAACCCCAAAGCATCAGAACTTTGTATCATCCTCTTTTGTCTAACAAAACAATACTATTTCCGCCTCCGCTCGGTCATTTCCACATCATCTTCACCTAGCGAAAATGACCTTTAACGCCGGTTGTTTACTTGTCACTTAGCAACCCCTCCGCGATCGTCTGTTAACATCCCTATATTCTACTTCATTTAAATGACATTTTATAAACAAAATGTTTCGTCATTTTGGTAGATCACAATATTTTAAATAAGTTCCCATTCTTATGCATGGGTATGAGTATAATCACAAGTAGATAATAGAAAGCAATGAAATGAAATTCTTATGATGTGTTGCAGGATATTAAAAATTGGAGTATAATATAAACCGTACTGTAAGATAACTTAATACATGAATAAGAACATAATAATAAATAAAAACAACTTAGTGAGAAAAATGTCTCGTGTAAATGTATGAATGCATGTAAATGGAATGAATGCCTCAAGAGGTACACGAGCAGTGTATAATAATTATATTCCTCAAAGAAGAAGGGATGTTGGGCAACCACCAAAGAACCGGAAGATCAGGAGGTGCAACAGACAACATTGCCTAAGCGTGAAGAAGGAGAACACTCCCATCGATCATTAAAATTCGTGATTAAATCAAATAAGAAGATTGTGAGGTTGATTAATACGCCTAATGAACTCGCAAAATGAAAATAAAAACTACAATTTGGATATTGAGTTTTGTTACCCGCATTTTTTCCATTCGTATTCAAGAAACATTGCGCTTCCATCGACTACAGTACGAATATCCACATTAATAATATGCACTAGTCAATACAAACGATTGATTACATGGAACGTGCACACGACTTGTTCATGCGCGGATCAAAATGTCAGACGAAGGCTGCAAATGGAAATTCGCAATTATACTCCTGTACCATACACGGTGATGTTAAAAAGTGTCGGTGAAGCCAGGAAGTATTACTACCTGGATAAAATGACGTTGACACTTTAATTTGCGTCACAATTTCAAAGCGTTTTCGAAAGCGCAATAATTAATAAATCAACGCCGCTAAAAGGTACACTTCAAAGAGAAACGAAAGTCAATAAATACTTGTATTATCGCGCTCACAGCAAACACTTTTAATTCATATTGTAAACTCAGGCATGAAACGTTCGTTTTTCACTAATTTTGTAGCTGAATAAATCAATAAAGATGAATTTGTCCGTTAATACCCCCAATAGACCTATACTACACCAACGATTATCGATTAAAAATGCAACCAACAATTTCCAGGAGGTCAAATATGCATTTATAAAATGAATGACTATCACCAAATTCCTGAGATACATTGATAGTACACATTGTTACTATGAAATTAAATATACATTATATTTCGAAGAATGTTTAATAATTAGAATACATGAATTGGTGCAGTGGTTTAAGTGTCTCAAATATAAAGAAGTTGCAAAATATCCCCGTGCACGTCTGGCCGGTGCCAGTGCTTGTTTGATCGGTGGCTGTGGCCGTCTGTCCCGTGCCCCGACTGAGCAGTCCCCGTACCAGTTTGCCCGCCTGCCCCGTGCCTATCTGGCCAGTGCTCGTGCCCGTATGGGCGGTCCCTGCACCCGTTTGCCCGTCAGGCTCGTGCCCATCTGGCAAGTGCCCATCTGGCCAGTGCTCGTGTCCGTATGGATGGTCCCCGTGTCCGTCTGGCCCGCGCCCGCCGGACCGGTGCCCATACGCATCCCATTACGCGAATGACAATTCAGAGAACGGTAGCGACATTAGGGAACGGGAAGAACCACAACTATTTGGCCAATCAAATCATGTGTAACAGTGGAAAATTCCAACATGAAACGCAAGGCGTTGCTTTTTTACCTGCGTCGCCAACAGCTGTATTTCCGCGCATTGGAAAAGGCGACCTCTGAGCCGCGCAATGAATGCGAATGGGTTGGCGTCGCGTCGCGTCGCGTCGCGCTGCGCGAGCGGCTGCTTTTGGCTGCGCTCCAGTGCCCACCGCCTCTAATGAATGAAGGCTCCCACAGACCGACGCGGAAGATCCGCAGCGTACGCGGATTGGCCGCAGCGGAAGTTTCGCGTCATGTGTTGTCTTTTGAGCACGTTCAGATCTGCGCGGCAGGCGAGCGTCGCGGCAATGGATTGGCAGCTTTTAATCAGCGGCGAAATTTTAAATGCAGACGCGTTTCTTCCGCTGCAGCTCGAGTTTCGTGGATGTCCGCCCGTGTTCGGGAGTCTTCGCTCCCCTCTGGGTCGAGCGACCTTGCCAACCGTCACCAAACGCTGATTCATAATTGACGCTCCGCCGTGAACGGTCCCGCAGATTCCGCGGCCGCGTCTAGCTCAGAACTTTCCGCGCCGGTCTGTGGGAACCTTAAATTGAGGAGACGATGGGCAGCAGCCTCGCTGTACTTCCACTGGAGGCCAACAGAGTCCCGTTTATCAGGCACGACCCGTCCGTCAAGGAAGTGATAGAAAATATATGTACTTTCCACTTTCCACACCTTTTTAGAAAAACGAATTGGTACTTGGGAAGGATACGTAGCAGAAATATGCCGTAAGGGTGGATCTACAGTAGATCAGCGCGAGAAGTACAGCGCAAGGCACAAGGCAAAGAATACGTCAAATGGATAACCAGTCGTTGATAAGGCATAAAGGAAAGATGAAGATGATGATTTGGTTCTCAACAAATATGTAATAGGAAACCTAACTTTAAATGAACAATATTATTGACATAAACGTTTTCTATGATTTCACCATAACCTGTTGTTACGAAAATGAAACAGGAAGGCTATAGAAGGAAGATTTAGGTAATTCGCAAATATCACAAGTTGTTCAAATTAAGCATTGTCCAACTTTTAACCCAGTTAATTCGTAAAACTTGTGAAAGGCTTAAACGAAAAAAATGGGAAATAATTTGTTCTAAATATGGTTTCAAAATTTAATGTAAACAGAAAAACGGCCAATTTCATGCAAATTTATTCGAATTTCGTGTATTTTTAACCAATAATCTCCCTGTTTTTCATTTCACTATATCATTATCATTTTAACAAGATGAGACGATGGATAGTAAGTGGTGCGAATTATTTTGTGACACTACTGTCGGTGCCCTCTACTAATATACTTTATGGGTCCTGAGAGTTCATGAGTCGATGTTCAAGTAACAATATCATTATTTTATGATAAAGACCTAAATTAATATTTAAGATTCGTTTCGTAAATTAATTTAAGAAGAAGAAGAAAAAGAAAGAAAGAAAGAAGAAGAAGAAACGAGAAACAAAATCAGTGTAAATGTAAATAAAATATAATTTTGCCTCTGTACTCCACGTTTGGTTGAGACAAAATTCTCATTCGTAAATGTAGCGAGTGTTAATGAACTTTATCTAGTAAAGCGCTGTCAATCACAGTAGGCTGTCAATCACATACAAATGAATAGCTGTTTTCATTTGTAATATAAGCCGAAGCCGAAATTCGTGTTGTTAACTTCTCTTGGACATTGAGTCAGCAATAATTCACCTCAGAATGATTTATGATGTCAGCGAATGACAAGGAGCGTACTAATATATTCTCGAACTTCTTTTCTCTCCTAATGGATCAAATTTCTACTTCTTCACGTTTGTGTGCTCACCTCTCTACCATACAAACGCAAGTTTTCATTTGTAGTCCGCATTTCAGACAATTCTGCAAATAACAAGAGTTGATCCCCCCTGATAATGGAAAGATTATTTCTTGGAAGATAACTTCCAGCAAAGGTACTGCCTGAGAAGTAATCAGATAGGCTCTATGCTTCATAAGAAAGCAAATTTATAAAGTATGGATTAGTTACTTGAACTTTGTCTGCAAAGAAACATCATGTCTTAATCGATCATGAAAATCACTACAAATATTTTCAATACGAATTATACAGTACGCTTTCTAACTAATTTTCGTTGTGTTTTCTGAAACTTACAAAATAATAGGAAGGTTATTATATACTTACTATTGCAAACCACAACTTTTGTAAAACAGTGTACAAGTATTTTTTAAACAATTTAAACAGTGAGTTCAAATACTCTTTCCTCTTCTTCTTTTTTCGTCTTTCTTTCTTCTTCAATGCTTTGTTTTCTTTTTCTTCAGCTTTTTTTCCTTTTGCTTCTTCTTCTCCGTCTTTTACGTTTTCTTTTTCTACTTCGCCTTTAGGATGATGGTTTTCTTCAATTCCTGATTGTATTACCAACCCTTCTGTTGAGAATCTTCTAACACTTGCTCATCCTTCTACAGGAGCATTGGTTTAAAAAGTTTCTTTTCTGGAATTCTGAGTTCTCTCCATTTCCATTTTTTGTCTTGTATTAAGTGATTTACTGCCATTTTTAAAAATTGTCTCTTAATATTCTCGATTGTAATATACATATATCTCTTTTGACTAGTTAAGCAACTTCCAGGTAATTTCATTTACAAATGGGAATATCTGCGGTTTTATAAAATTTCACAGGTTACCTCTTAGGTCTTCTCCAGCAAGCTATTTCGTATTGTTCCATAAAAACAATAAAATGATGTTTTTTATCTGCATCGATAATAGTATGTGATATCACGTGGCCGGATCCTGAATCGTGATCCGTCCTCCCCAGTGACCGCGATGTTTCGACGCTCGTTTCGCCCCGTGTTGGTCTTATTGTGCGGCGTCGCCGCCGCCCACGCTGATCGCGCCACCTGCGCCGCCGTGCGTCCCCGGGCGTCGCGACGCGTCGGAGCAGCGGTCGAGCGGCAGGTGGCCCCGGTGTTTGCCGCCGCTCAGCTGGTTAGGCTGCTCGTTAGGGAATTTGTTAGCGCGAGCGTTAGTGGGTGCGTGGTAATCGCTCCCGACAGGCACGGGCCCGCGCCCGCGCCCGCACGCTCGGCCCCTGCACGTGCTGCACACAGATCACACTGCGTGGTTTGAAAGTGAGGCTTGATTGATTGATTTTAGTTAATACCGGGCGCGTCAACTACCGAGGTAGTGCGTGCTTTTTCATCGGGAGGTGGCGGCGATCTTCCTCCCTGGATGGCGAGATCCGGCGCCGACATACCGTCGACTTCCCCAACCAGGTATCTCACACCAGCGGGGCACCGCCCCAGCTGGAACAAGGTCTAAGCTTCCGAACAGTCTCCCGGCATGTGTGGTAGCGTAGTGCATGCTAGTTTAAGTGTGACGATAGGAGAAGGAAGAAGAAGGAAAGATCGCGAGCGGTCCGTGGCCCGTTTGTTAGGATACTGCTCCGGCTATCGCCTGATGTTGATCGGAGAAACCACGGAAAACTATCGATCAGGGGAGGTGGCCTCTAAAATTTTCCTGCAGACAGCGACTGAATTCGACCAAACTGAGAAGCTAGGGTCGAAATTCTTGCCATCGGCGAGACTCGAACCTAGGAATCAGAGGAACTGCAGTGACTTCAGTTGATTCACAGAGCCACCGCTCCTTGTATGAAATTGTGAGATGTGAATCAAGGTCATACTATTAACGCAAACAAAATGATCGCACAATCATGTTTGTGATCGGGAAAGGTGGCTCAAGGCATCAATTGATGTCACTGCAGTGTCTCTAACAGGAAGGTCCTGGGTTCGAGTCCCGACGATGGCAGGATTTTCGACTAGCTAGATAGATAAATCGAATTCAATCGCTGTGTGGAGAATTCTAGCGACCGGTTGGTCTCATCGGTAGTTTTCCGTGGTTTCTCCGATCAAGATTGGGCGAATGCCGGAGCAGTACCCTAACAAACGGGCCACAGACCGCGTGCGGTCTTTCCTTCCTCTTCCTTAGTACTTCCTTAGTACAGCTCTTACTTACACACTCACACTTACATGCAGTACACTACCGCGCATGCCGGGAGACCAGCCGGGAGCTGAGTTTGATCCGACTGGTGGTAGATACCTCCTTGGGGAAAACCTCACTACCCCACTGGTAGGTCGGCGCCAGATCTCACCATCCAGCGGGGAGAAGCCACCGCCACCTTACGAGGAAAAAACATGCACTACACTAATGGGACTAATGACCTTGGTTACCGCGCCCGGAATCACTGTTCAATTAATTTATCAATCAACGCAATTGTTTGTATTTTGAACACTAAGGAGTTTTGTTTAGAAAGTTGTTTGAGCTCTCTACTTAACCAAATTTCGTGATATTTTCCTTTAAATGAATGGTAGTGAGCCCTAGATTATTCACATAGCATCATTAATCTATTTCATAATTAAATCATAAATATTAATATTATAATAAAATTAATAGAATGAACTCTTATACGCTGTCATTCATTACTTTGTTTGGTTGTGCGTTTCGAATAGTCGATCTTTCGAATGCTGTGGTCTTTTCGTCGTCTGGCGCGAGCAAGCCTGATACTGTGAGGTTATAGTTAGCCATGCGAATATAACGAGTTAGTTCAAAAATCAAGGAGTATTTTTAAAATGTCAGTGAGTGTATTCAAACCGTCAAATCTTGATGAGTTTCCGCTTGTGTAAGTACTTACAAGATGCAAATATGCCCGAAGGTCACGTTTTGCCATAGTCGTTCAGGAGATTGACGTTCCAAATGTCAGCTCATGACGGCTTCGGTGCAAAAAGAGAGACTTCTTTCTTGAGAGCTAGTTGATGTCAGTTAATTGAAACTACTACGATAGGAAATGAGTTTGCATGTGAGTGTGAACGTGAGACGTTTGGTATATTCCAAAATCTGTTTCTTCTTTTAGTAAAAGAGGATGAAAAAACAAATCTCACATTGCGAGCTCGTTAATGTTTTGATTTGATTTTTTATTTTGCCACTTGAGAACTCAATTGTGAAAATGACTACAAGGAAAACATATAATAAATGGAATAATTTCGGATTAGATTGGACATTAAAATAAAGATTCATTTTTCGTGTTCATTAAACCGAGAATAATTTGACGATATAAACATATAAAATGGATAAATCCAAAATTTTCTTTAGAAATCCTTTTCGCGAATGTGTCTAAAATAATTAACAAAATAACGTTTATCTATTGATCCCATTCGTATTGTACAGTTCTTTTTTGGGGTATACGAGTCTTGAAGTATTACCAACAAAAAAAACGACGAATATCATTTTCAGGACGCTTATCAGTCTTTTACACTGGAAACAAATATATTCCTCCTACAAAACGCATTTTGATTGGTAGATATTCAAATTGAGCTGTCAATCAGATTATTTGCATTTGAAGTGATTCTAACATTTGATTGAATGATATTTATACATTAAGTTAATACATAAGAATTTTTTGGTCCTTTATTTTAAAGACAACATTTTTAGTGTAACTGCTTTATATCGATATTACGTTATATACAGCAATGTTTCGGAAAATAATTATTTCCATCGTCAGGCCTAGAGAGAAAAATAAATAATAATTTCGTACATTAGTGTCTTCCCTTTTGTTGCTTACTAAGAGATCGTCACATAGTGTCGTACCAAATATTTAATACAGTAAACACTCATTAACACGAATTCCAAGGGACCGAAATAATCGGAGTTCGTGTTATGAAAATTCTTGTTATCAGAGTATTATAAATGACCGTATTACCGTAATCCCTTGCCGGGAGCGAAGTTTTGCTCGTGTTACAGCGAAATTCGGGCTAAGTCAGTTCGTGCTAACGAGGGTTTACTGTATATCAATTGACTCGATTAGCATTTACTCGTTATTAAAACGGAGATAACAGTTTTTTCGTGATAAAGTGTTTTCTTTGCTGAAATCAGTCTTTTGGCTCAGAAGGAAATAATTAATTACGAATAATAATAATAATAATAATAATAATAATAGTAATAGATATCCTTAAAGATATATTTAAAATGATAGATATGGTATATTCAAAATCAGCTCCAGACCGCCGTCTAGCGTGCGTGACAATTGGATAATTATGGAGTGAGACCTCCCCCGTCGCAGCAGACAGTGACAAATCGCGGTAGTTGCGAATGACACTCGCTCTGGAGGAAACGCCGAACTAATAAATCGCTTCGATGACTCATAAATTCCAAGTGTGTCGTCTCCCAACGAGTTGGTGACGTGCTTACGAGCGCCATGCGCGCCAGGGAGACCGCAATAGGACAGGGGCAACTCCTTGACACAGACATCTGTCCGACCCTCGTAACGACGTGACAGCTCCGCCAAAACTACTCCACAGCGACGTCCCCAACGCCCTCTCCGCCACAACTTCAGGCAGCCCTGCTTCCCCCGCCCGCCGCGTCCCCCTCGACGATGCTCAAGCGCTGCCATCTCAGTCAGCCACGGCCTCGCCCGCCCTCACTCTGAACTATCACTCCACCTGCTCTGTTCCTTCCGCCCCCTTCCCTCTCTGCGCCAGCTCTCGCTCTCCTTATAGATCCTGATGACGCCACCTTTTGCGGACCTGGCAGACTTCGAAACACAAGCCTTTTTTTTCTAGGGTTTTTATCCAGCCGACAGCCGGTTGCCTTTTACGTCCCGAAGGGACGCATATTCGACCATACACTAGACAAACACTTGCGGGCTCCTCTGATCTGGGGTCAGCAGAACGCGAGGCCCTCCGCGACAACACACACACAAAGTCAAGGGACAAACAGCCATGCCCAAGGCGGGACTCGAACCCGCGACCCTTCGGACAGAAGCGCTGAGTCGGTACTCGCTCTTAGCCACCTCGGCCATCCAGGTCGGCAAACACAAGCCTTTGCCGTCCCTAATTCTACGAGTTACGTACAGATACATCTTTCGAAACTACGTCTTGGCTATGGGTTGTGCTCTCGATTCCTCTGCCCTCTCACCAATTCCCGTTTCTATCGTCCCCGCTTCCGTACTCGCCGCTTCTGCCGCCTACGCTTCCACACCCTAGGTTTCTTCCCTGTTCTCCTCCCTTTGTCGCTGTCCTTCCACTCGGGCACCGTTCCCACTGTACCGTGGTCTCTGCTGTTCCCAACGCCCTCTCCGCCATGGCACCATCGACACTGCTCAAGCACTGCAATTTCAGTCAAACACCGTCTCGTCCGGTCTCACCCTGAACTATCACTCCATCTGTCGTAATCCACCCGCCACCTGCGCTTTCTGCGTCAGCTCTCAGTCTCCGTATAGATCCTGCTTCCGCCCCCTTTCGCGGATCTGGCAGACTTCGAAGCACAAACCTTTGCTCTCCCTAGGTCTACAGATTGTGCTTCCGCAACTACCTCTTAGTCATATCCATTGCTCCTGATTCCGAACGCTTCGCTCCCGCTTTCTCTGCCCTCTCTCCCATTCGTTTCTGTCGATCCCCACTTCCGCATCTCCCGCTTCCGCTCTCTCCACTTCCGCCCCCTGCAGCTTCCATACCGTAGCTTTCTTCTTTGCTCCCTGCCCTTTGTCGTTTCCCTCCCGCCTCAAGCGACGTTCTCACCGAACCTCGGTCTCTGCTGTCATCGCATTATGTCTGCTGCTCCTCCGCGTACTCTAAGCTTCACATCTTCTTGCCCTCATCACGCCCTCTGCTCTCCGATTAATTAGACAGAGTGCTGGACAGTCGTAGTAAATATCCATTCGCAGCGCACCAACGGTCAACTCACGTGCAATTTAGTGGGAATATCACGCCATCTCACAAGTGCCATCAAACTCTTTTAAGAAGGCCACACAGCTCCCAGCTTCTTCAGAGGTCTCCCTTCATCATCTCCAGCACGTCTCGGCCGGCCACTGACTTCCCCTCCCTCACGGCCTCCCACATCTCCCCCCACCGTTTCCACCCCCGCAGAGAGCTTCCTGCTTCCGCCGTCATTTCCTCCGGCGTCTTCTCTACCCGCGTCTTGCTCCGCCGTCGTCGATGTCGTCGGCGGAGGGGGGAGGGGCGGGACGGGGCGGCGCCTGGTGCATGAGGCCCGTGTTATTGATCTCCCCGGCAGATGCGCTGTCGCGCTGATGCCCTCTGAGAAATCGACAGACGAAAGCCGCATTCCGAAGCAGCCGCCCCCGTCCTCCGCCCTCTCGGCATGCGAGTGCCTGGGGCCGAGCAGCGGGCGCGCGGGCTGTCCGCAGACTCAATTTCAGCGTCGCGTGGTGCGACATTTGGTTGGATGCGTTATTTGGTATCGGTTCCAATAATAGAGTGGAATGTAGTACAGATCGATAATTGAGAGTTTAAGAACGGCGTGGGGTACAGGAATTGACTGCTCTTCTGCACCTCTGCGCATGCGCCAGCTCCAAGAGATACGGGAGCCCGTTCATCCGCCGGATTTAGTCAGCGTCTTTAGTCAGACTCAATTTCGGTATCGCTGAGGCGGCGGCGACGTACGAGTGGTGCGACATTTGGTTGTATCCGTTATTTGGTATCGGTTCCAATAATAGAGTAGAATCTAGTAGAGCTCAATAACAGAGAGTTCAAGCATGGCGTAGCCTACAGCAATCGACTGCAATTCTGCATCTCCGCGCATGCGCCAAATCGAAGTGATAGAAGAGTCCGTTAATCTACCGGAATTAGTCCGCGTCTTTATTACATGCTAATCGATCACTCGGTCATGCTATTTCAAATTTATTCCAATGTTGGGCGTCTGTGAACTGTATGTTCCCATGATATAGCATGAAGTTGGTGGCAATAATCTGTCTATACATTTGGTAATAGTAGTATTTGTACATGTAGTATTATATATATATATATAATATTATATATAAATATAAATAAATATATATATAATATTACTAATATAATTATATAATATATACTTATTTATACAGATCAGTGGTTGTCTAGCCGAACAAATGCAAATCGCGAGGATATGGCTTTACGTGAATTTGTCGCCACAATTCGAAATTTCTTCCATTTCAATCTAAATGTTTGTGAGCTACCACTTTCTGGACTTCACCTGGTATTGATCTCTGTTGATATCTTAATTTCTGTGGGCTGAAACTCCTCAACTCGCTAATATTTCTGTTCTCGAACACTCTACAATCGAACCTTAGAAATCGATATTTCCGATACCGGTCGGTTTCGATCCATTATTTAAAGTAAAAAAATCAAAAGAATATATAATAAACATTTGAACCGTAAGTATTTGTTCTCTTTTGATTATTCTTCATTGCGAAGTAATTAGCGGAAACGTAGTCGGAGGTGGAGATACCGTGGAATCATTCTCTCAAATATTCCGCGACAATCAATGGCTTCGCTGCACCGCGCTGACGTCGCCAAGGCTTTTCTTCGTGACACTCGCGTGACACTTTCGCATTCTCCTGCCCGTTCTGGCCTTTGCCGACTCTCAAGAAGAAATACGACTTCCGCAGACGTTCTGCCGCGCCTGCGACTTTCTTGGTCGCATAAATCCCATGCCTACGACCGGGAGAGATGGCTCAGTAATGGCTCAACTAATGTCATTGCAGTGCAGTGCTAGGACCGGGAGGTCCTAGGTTCAAGTACCGACACTGGCAAGATTTTCGACACTAGCTCGTCAATTGCACTAGCTTGTCAACTAGGTCGAATTCAGTCGCTGTCTGTAGAAGAATTCTAGAGGCCACCTGCTCTAATTGGTAGCATTCCGTGGTTTCTCCGATCAACACCAAGCGAATGTCGGAGAAGTATTCTAACAAACGGGCCACAGACCGCGCGCGATCTTCTCTTCCTTGTCCTATCCTCACCTCTTACACACGCACTTACACTAATATGCACTATGCTACGACACATGCTGGGGGACCGGTCGAGAGCTTAGAGCTTGTTCTGACTGAGGCGGTGCCCCGCTGGTGGGAGATACCTGGTTGAGAGAAACCCCGCTAGCTGACAGGCCAGCGCCGGATCTCGCCATCCAGCGGGGGAAGATCACCGCCACCTCACGATGAAAAACATGCACTACACTTACGGGACTAATAAGGTGTCAGTAGTTGTGCCCGGAATCACTAACAACCAACTAACCCTACCAACGCTAGTATACATGAATGTACGTAATCAAATTATGTAACATCATTTGTATCATAGAATGTTCCTCAAAATTTTGGCAGTGTTCATCAGACATTAGTTACACTATTATAAATGTATTTGACATTTTAGATCGATTGTCGAACTTTGGTGGCTAATAAGTGTCCCCCACGTCTTGCTTTAGTTTAATTCCCACGCTTGGTGCGTAAGAGAGACTTGTGGCAAACATGAAGTTTTTCCTTCACCGTAACTACCACTCTCCGCCTGCACGAGCTTTTCTTCATCGCGTAGCTACATAAACTGGGACGATTTTTAAAGGGAAGTTACAATTCTATTTTTTGCCGGGAATCGAACCCGGGACCACGCCACGGGAAGCTGCTGCTCATGGGCTATCCTAGAGGTTGCCCACCCAATTATAACGATAGTAAATGCAATGTATTGCATACACTAATTTTTTCTGCTCAGTTGTTTTATCTTCTTTTACGCTTTCTAAACGCGGCCTTCGTTGCTTATCCGGAGCACTCACTCAATCCCCCTTCCGTTCCTTTGATTCTTCAATGCAACCCTACCTCAGCCCTCAACCCCGCTATTAACACTTTCTCCCTCCTTGCCCTCGCTTCGTCACTCCACATCCACCCACCGTTCATCATCTCCTCCCCGCGCCCCGCTCCCGCTTGCCGCGCCCAACGATAAACTTTCATCTCTGGCTCGAATAAATAACCGGCGATGCGGCGCATGTGCGTTTGTTACAATTCCAGCTTGCAACGCGCGCCTGCAGCCAGGATGGCACTGCGCCTGAGTTACGGCACCTCCCTCCCCGACGCAAGGCGTAAATTTTTAATACGGAGTCTTTTTTCTGAATTAAGCAAACACTAATTAGCCAAAGTGAGTTATATCATAACTCGAGAGAAATATCGCACGAGGGGAGCGAGGCGGTGGCCAAGGCGCGGGGCGGGCGAGGATGGAGGTGAGGCGAGTGGGACAAGGAGGGGACGGAGAGGATGGAGTGGACGGAAGAGGGCGGTGCGAGAGGGGGAGGATGGGGCGGGTAAGATGAAAGAGGCGGGCGAGGGAGAGGAGAGAAGAGGATGGAATGGGGTGACGTAGGGGGCGGGGAGGCGAGAGATGGAGAGGCCAGGCTAGAGGGATGGGCGACCGACTTAGTTGGGTAGGGGCTTCAACTGATGTCACTGCCATCTCTGTCCGGGAGGTCCAAGGGTTCGCGTTCCTAAGGTGGATTTTCGACACTAGATAGCTAGGACGAATTCAGCCTCTGTCTGGGGAAGAACCACGCGCGGTTTTTCCTTCCTCTTCCGTGTCCTATCCTGAACAATCACCTTAACATTCGAAATACTACACTTGTCGGGAGTTTAATAGGGAGCTTAGACATTTCCGTCTCCGGCGGTACCCCGCTGGCGGCAGATACCTCGTTAGGGAAAACCCATCAAGCCGACGTGTAGATCTCAGCATCCAAGGGGAAAGAACACCGCCACCCCCTTGATAAAAACCTGTATTGCACTTATGTGTCTATGGTCCATTGCAGTTGCCACACCCGGAAACACGAAATAAACGAGTGTGAGAGAGAGAAGGAGAGGTGAGCGACAAAGTGGGAGAGAGAAAGAGATAGGATAAAGGGGTGGGCAAGAGGAAGTGGAAGTGTCGAGCAAGAGGAAGTGGGAGGGGAGGATGTGAGAGAGAGGGGCGGGAATAAGAGAGACTGAGGGGGAGGGACGAGGCGGAGAGGGAGGGGCGTAATAGAGGGAATGGCAGGGGAGGAGGGAGAGAGTGAGACGGGTGGGCGAGATGGCGAGGGCGGGCGTCGGATGGCAAGAGGTGTCTGTGGCGTGGAGCGGCGTGGTGAGGCGTAGTTGGTCGGCCCACCGGGCGCGCGACGCCTCCGTAAGCAATTTTTGGAAACCTGACGACGACGTGCTCGCACGGCTGACGGCGCGAAAGACGAGCCGAAGGCGGCGGCTGCGGCGTCCAAAGCCAACAACGTGGCGTCAGCATTCGCGCGATAGGAGTCAGCGCGTCGGTGGAGCACGGGCCCATCCTACCGCGAAGTTGTAAACGGAAACGTAGCAGGAGAAGGAGATACCATGGAAACGGATGGCGTCGGAGACACAATGCAGATTTTCAGAGATAAACTTGATGTATACAGTTAACGGTGGTGGTTGCTGTCAACAGATAGTAATAGTGATGGTGGTTGAAAAAGGTGAGTGTGTCTGTATTCCCTTCAGCGTCCGAAATCGGTGAATTTCGCAGTTCTTAGAAAAGAAATTGCGACCGATTATTTTGAATGGAAACGGAAGAAGTGATCCGATACTGGAGTAAATGGAGGGATGGAAGTTGGCATGTGTGCCGACATGATTGATGGCCGAGGGGCTAGGAGAATGCGTCATCGCATGTGTGTGGAATGGGGGGGGGTGACGAACATATAAACATAGTAACGGACCACTGGAGCTAAAACACCTTTTCGCTAGCGATAGTGGATCAAGAGTCAGGAAAATAAATTTAACTGCTGGAATTACGATGATTATAACACTTAACGTAAACGGAGAACTAATAGAGACTGCATTTATTAGCAAAGGGCTGAGAAAGATGGAAAAGAATGAGCAATGCAGGCGTAGCTCGGATGAAATCACTGATGCGAATAGCTGATTTCGAGCCGACGGATTTGATCAAGACCCGACCAATGCCCTAGCAATGCCTGACAAACGGGCCCCGATCCGCGCGAGATCTGACTTTCTTCATTTTTGCCCTCTACATTCCCCTTACACATATACGTTTAAATGCACTACACTATGACATATGTCGGAAGCATAGAATTCTGGTGGGAGCGATGTCCCACTGGCGGAGATAATTAGAGGAAAGAAACCCTCCCAAGTCGACGTGCAGGTAGGTGTGGATTGTCACGTTCTAGTGGAGGAGGAACACTAGCACCTCAATGATATAACATACACTTAACTTGCGGGACTAATGAACATAGACGTTGAAACACGAAATGTTTAACGAAGCGGTGACGGCAATGGCAGACGCGGTGGCAGTGACTGATGCTGCGGCCTTGGCAGTGGTGTCGTTGGGGGGATGGTGGTGGCAGTGACACTGACGGTGGTGTTCCGGCTTTTGATTGATTGATTGAATAGCAATCCTGGGCGCGTCAACTTCTAAGATCATCGGTTCCGCAAGTATGTAGTATATATTTTTTTCCTCGGGAGGTGGCGGTGATCTTCCCCCCGCTAGATGGTGAGTTCCGGCGCCGACTTACAATCAGCAAGCAGGGTTTACCAACCAGGTATTACCCACCAGCGTTGCACCACCCCAGCCGGGAAAAGCTCTAAGCTCCCGATCGGTCTCCCGTCATGTGTAGTGCATGTTAGTGTAAGTGCGTGTAAATAAGAGGTGAGGATAGGACAAGGAATAGGAAGGAAAGCGCGTGGTTCGTGGCCCATTTGTTAGGGTACTGCTCCGGTATTCGCCTAGTGTGGATCGAAGAAACCACGGAAAACTATCGAACAGAGCAGCCGGCTGCTAGAATTCTAATCCAAATCACAATGAATTCAATCTAACTACTTCGAAAAACCTGCCATCATCTGGACGGGAACTCTAGGACCTCCCGGTCAGAAGCACTGCATTGACACAGTTGATGCCCTGAGCCACCTCTACCGGTGGGCATTAGGGATGGCGGTAGCGTTAGGGATGGCGGTGGCGTTAGGTATGGCGGTGGCGTTAGAGATGGCGGTGGCGTTAGGGATGGCGGTGGCGTTAGGGATGGCGGTGGCGTTAGGGATGGCGGTGGCGTTAGGGATGGCGGTGGCGTTAGGGATAGCGGTGGCGTTAGGGATGGCGGTGGCGTTAGGGATGGCGGTGGGCGTTCGGGATGGCAGTGGCGGTGGCGATGGAAGCTGCGGCAGTGGCGGCGGCGGTGGCAGTGGCTGCGGAAGCTGCACCGGTCTCGGTGGCTGCGGCGGGGATGGCGCAGGGGCGGAGGCGGCGGCACCGCTCGATAAGACGCCGCCGACAATTACAAAGGCACACAGCAGCCGGCGCGGCGCGCGGAGGCCCTTTGCGGGGCGCAGGAATAACAGAGGGCGCGGCGCTCGCGGCGTGGGGCGGACGACGCACCGCGCCACGCCGCGTCGCGACGCGAGCACACAATAGCCGCGCACAGGCATGCGGCTCGCCGCGCGCATCCTTTCCACCGATTCAGAAGGCTTTTCTCGCTAAACGGGCTCTGTACCGACTTTTTTTCGTTGCGTGTACAGAGTAAAACGGGGCCACGATTGAATGCTTTTGCGTGAGGAAGGTGGGGAGTGTGGTAGTTCAATGCTTTGGTTCGCAATGTTGAGTACGTTTTTCGTTTCGAGTGCCTAGTTTATGTTAATTCAAGAATTTGACCCTGTCAATAGATATCTCTCAAATTACAATAAGTAATAAAATAGAAGTTAGCAAGCCTATGTCATTTTTTAAAATATTTTTTAAAAATTTGTTTTGATTTGTGAAATATTTTGTTTGAACCAAAAGCTACTTCTATGCTTCTTTTGTCAATGCTTACTTTTTAAAATTTCCATTGAAATTTGAAAATTTTTGTAAACTGAGAATAAAAGATCTTTTTTTACAAGGATTTATCCAAATATCATGAGTATCCACAAATATGTTGTCTTATTCAGCTTGTAACTTTATTAACTCTCCGTAAATATCAGATATGAGCAATATCTGCGTTTTTAATGATTTCATAATTGATTGTATTCACAATTGCCTACATTTTTTGAAGAACGTACACAAATTGGTGTTATGTAAAAATATTTGTGTAGAAATGAAATCCAAATTAACGTTAATGAAATGAATTCTGTTACTACCAACAAGCTCGCGACCTTTCTTATTGAAATGGATGCAATAACACAATTATTTGGATAACAAAATGCAATGCATTTGATGCACTCTTCTGCTAGATATGAACTTAGCACACTTAGACCTCCCAATCCTACTACATATTTAGGATGGAGGATTTGGGAAGGAGACATTGGGGGCAGAACTGAAAAAGGAGCATAGTAATTTACTTATTTTCATTCTTTTGGACTATTTATTAGCAAATTTGTGTGAGCTGTATGTAAGTTAATGTACTAATGACAACTTTTCCTTTATTTTTCATAATATACAATCCCCATATGACCTCATACATAATCTAATAATTGTGTATGGGGGTCAGAAAAAATATGATTCATGAAAATTATAATGGAGGAAAAGCAAACGTCTAAACACCAATTCTTTGGCTATTCAAACGAAATTAAAATATATATTGTGGAACAGGAAGTGGGAGCAGCCAAAAGGAAGAAAGAACCAATCACTTAATCAGTCCCTCTACCAATATTGAGCCGACTGCAAAGAAAACCATGGCAATAATTCTACATAGGCATTCGGTAGATGACTTACCCAGCAAGGTGATCGAAAACACTTCTCTACGGAATGTGAAAACCCACGCGGATCATCGATTGAATCTAGACGTGCCAGGTCTCTCACCGTCTTCACCGACAAGCGAGTCGGCAAGGCGTTCCGCTCCCTAGAGCGACGCCCGACCGTTGCCCTGGGCAAATGGGCGCGCCGCGCAGGCTCCGACCACGTGGATGTGCGTGCGAGTGCGTGGCGCGGCGTGGTTGACCCGCGCGCCCACAGGCGGCGCGTGCGTGCGTTTCCGTGTGCGAGCGCCGAGAGCAAAGTTTGTCCGGGGCGCACGGAGCCGTGACCGTCAGGTATTGAATGGAAGAGAGCTGTTGTTTGAGGACGACAAATATTGTCGTAGCCGGCGATAGCCCAAGGCTGCGAGGCTCCGCCCCGCCCCGCCCCTCGCCCTCGGTCTGTGCGCGGCCGCACCTTGCTCTCGCCGCCGCCGCCGCGGGCAGCGCCCTGCGCCCAACTGTGGGGGCAGGAGCTGGAAAAGCCGGCCAAATATGAACGATTGATTGATTGGTAAGCCTTATCATCCTGGGGTCCCCGTATGGGAATGCTGTACGAAGCTGTAGATAGTTCAAACTTTCACCTTAAAATGTTGCAGTGATGCAACTAGAACTTCATGTTGTTTTCCATAACATTCTAAAAGGTGTCCCTATGTGCATTTCAAAATTTGGAGAAAAAATATTTTAAATTAGTTTTTAAATTATACTCTGGTGTATGAATACTTTTTTTAATAATAATTCAGACAGATAAGGATGAGTGGTTCCGGGCCCATACATTGCTAAGGTCATTAGTCCCGTAAGAGTAGTGTGTTCTTTATCCAGGGGAGGTGGCAGTAATTTTTATCCACTGGAGCGCGTGATTCGGGGCCGACCTACCCATCAGCTTGCGGGATTTTCCCAGTTGTAGGCTCTGCGGTGACGTCAGTTGATACCCTGAGCCACCCAAGTCAGTATACGAACGAAATTCAACATTGCTTTTGTGTAGTATTTTCTGTGTCGTCGGACCGGCTGAGTTTAGAATTGCTATTGTCCCTACAGCCACTGTCTGGAGAATTGTGGGGACCGATTGTTGTGATCGGTAGTTGTTTTTTTTTGGTTTTTTTTCTGATCAAAACCAAACGAATAGTGGAGTAGCACCCTACCAAAACTGCGAACGGACCGCGAGTGATCCTTTCTCTTCCTTATCCGATCCTCCCTCTTTACTTACACATGCTTACACTTACATGCTCGACACTACATGCACTTACTACACACATGACGGGAGACCAGTCCGGAGCTTAGAGTTTGACTCAACTGAGACGGTGCCTCTCTGGGGGAGATACCCGAAGGAGAAATCCCCGCAAGCCGATGAGGAGGTCGGTGCCGGATCGTTGGAAGGAATCACCGCCACCCCGTGGAATGAAAACATTGACTACACTAAAGGGACTAATGATATTGGAGCGGTTAACGTGCCCGGAAGCATCAGTAAATCAATCAATGTCGTGAATGAGTGAGAATTTTCGAATTAAAAAAATTATAAGAAAGATGAAAGAATAATTTATGTAGAAGGAATTTCATTGGTTAGATTCCGATAACTCAGAAAATGTAGGTACATTTACTCAGTAAATTGTTTACTCTAAAATTAACATTATATTCCTTCGAAAATTGGATAATAGCTTAAGCAGTTTTGAGAATTTTGTGTCCGCATTTATGGCATAAACGATTAGGCACATATTTATTGTAAAAAACTTATTTCCATGTCCAGAGTTTCATTTATTGTAAAATAGTGCATTTTATTTAGAAATACAAAAAATTAACTTTTCCCCCCAGATTTTTGGGATTGTATGTATCAACGTATAAAATATTTATATAAATGATTTAGAACTTATGCAATTTACGGAGTAGTGGAATTGAGGGATTAAAAAATTACATGTAAAGAAAGAAAATATTGTAACTTACTAAATCTTATCTGTCCGAGGTTGACTATGACAGAGAATTGCAACTTCACAACTCGACGTCTCATTCACGCCAACCGATGAATTGAAAGGTTCGAAAAGACACCTAACATTTCGCGTGTGGGAGGGACCCCGCCCACTGTGCGCGACCCGGAGACCGCACCTCCGCGGCTTTCCAACGGTCAGCCACCGCTCAGCCACCGCTCAGCAACCGCCCGCCCTCCCCCGGGGGATTACAAGGGCGATCGACGCCCTTCCGCCGTCGCAGCGCCCCGGGCGGAGGCCGTGTTAGCGCTTCCCAGGCCGAAAGCGCTCGCAGCCTCCTCCGACGAGCTGGGACGCCAGCATTTGGCCACCGTGGAATGCCTCGCTGTGCTGCTCCTTTGATATGTAAGGAGTTGCTCTTTCTTTGTTACAGAATGGTAATTTTATTATTATTATTATTATTATTATTATTATTATTATTATTATTATTATTATTATTATTAATTTATTAATATATCGAATTCATGAGAACAATTTAGAAATGAAAACATACTGAACTCAAGAAGCATCAAATACTGGAAAGGGTGAAGAGCATCTTGTTTTATTGATTAGTAATGGAAGAACAAGATACCGCATTGTATACCTAAGACATCTTTTATAGAAAATTTAAGGCCAGTATCTAATTAGTAACATCTTGTTTCGGAAATATTATTTTAAAAATTATAATATTTCACAAAAAATATTTTTTCATTTAATGTTTCGACTATTCTCTGCTTCGCAATCGCTACATGTAGAATATCTTCCGGTGTGTCTTTTCATTTGATAATAAGAAACAATGACTTGGTTGAAAATCATGGATTAAACATGGCGTAAGGCGTTATAGGGCTTCACTGGATCTGAACGAAGTTGTCAGTAACGGAGAGATGAGAAACTACTGCAAGATATTCTTTGAACTATTGCAAGAAGATACTTACAAGCAGAAGTATGTCGTAAAGTTTTTCGCTTTCATGAAACTCGATCAGGGACGTTCTTGCATTCGCGATGTAGAGAGACAGAATCCGAAAAGTGCAATCGTCATAACCAAACATCATAAAATATTCATTATCGCAGTCCTTGTCATAAATGTGTCTTGCAGGTCTCCATTGAGTCGCGGCAGAATAAAAACTCGTTAATTCATCTTCTCAATCTGAAATAAAACTCTTCATTGTAATAACTTATCGAGTTCCGAAAATGCAGACGAGAAATTTTGCCAGAAAATAATGACTCAAGAATACGAGAAATTAGTGGACTAGTAGTGGACATTTCCATTGACTAGTTGTAAAAACGTGCGCTTCAGAATTTCTTGTCATAGAAATAGAATAAAGGAAATTGCTGCTCTTAACATATTTTTAATCCGTTGTAAATATTTTATGAGATTCAATGGAAAACGTCGATTCATAAATTCAATCACTAGTATAAGTATTTCTTGTTTTGAAATCGTTTGTAAGTGTTTGAATGAAACAATATTCATACATGACCTCTGCGACGAACACTCTCAATGAGATATTTGCTGATACTCTACACTCGTTGAGATATTTGCTGTTCCATCTTATTGTGCCGAGTTTAATGATCGTAAATTGTCTTTTAATTGTAGAAATAATTTCAGTAATGTTCTTTCTATATGTAATATTTTATGGCAAATGAAATTCTTAGTAATTTGGATCGAGTTTATTATTGTATTATTTTTTGTTAATTATCAAATGAAATTCATGGTAATGATCTATTGGTTTTGTCTACATTAAAAAACGGCAAAACGTATATAAATTATCATTTGCCGTAATACACCTTTCGTATATTCTGAGGTGATATGTATATCGCCCCCTAAACAACACAATGTCGCAGATCGTATTGTCGATGCGCTCCGGCTAACACCTTGACTAGGGAATAGCTTACGTGCTCTGGCGTCAACAGCCACGGTGTCGCATGCATTGACGCAGAGGTAATGGTAATTCCGGGATGAGATCCTCCCCTCCCCTCCCCTCCCCGCCCCGCCCCTTCTGACCAGTGGACATCGCTCGTCGAACAGAGCGCGATCGCTGCCTGCAGTAACGACCTTCCGCGCGGCAACCCGCACCTGCGGCCCGCGCTGTGCAGAAGCCTAATGCAGATAGATGGCGCTGCCTACGAATTCAATGGGTTCCAATCGAATCGAGTCGATGTTTTCTTCTTTTGAAGCAGTGAAGGTTGGACCATCTGGTTCAATCTTCTGCTTGACGTTTCATTTACAGTCATGGGATTCGATTGCTGATTGTTGTATATTTACGTGTTAGTTCATTCGTCTTGTACATGGGGCTAGAAATTGTCATCATCAGAACTTCATTAGTGATTGAAGAAACTACAGTAAAAGAAATATATAAATATATTGATATCATTGGGATAAAAAAGTAAATAATTCCGAACTATCATATTGAGCATTATTAACAAGCAAGACAAAACCAATTAGCCTGCCTTAACATAAATAAGTAAATCATTTATAACATATGTTAGTGTCTTTCCATTTTATTGTTTCCTGATCACATTCTCTCTACATTAGTTGCGAAACTATGTTACTATAATTTTCCAAATTAGTTTCCAATTAGTTTCCTATTCAAATACACATTTCATTAAATTTTCCATTTTCAATTACCAGTTTACTTCTCATTTTGTTCGTAATAATAAAATTGAACTCTAATATATTGTTTCCATAAAATATTTATATAATAACTTTCAGAAAAGGTTATTTGTTTTAATTGAAGACAGTAGAAAAACTCATTTCTTCTTAAACATTATCTGGCATACCTGCAAAACCATTCAATTTCTCTAAAAATATTCATATACCATAAAGTAAATATTTTTCGAATTATTGCATGAAAGAAATGTCTCATTTTTGTTTTTGTACCATAAAAACTGCGGAAAGCAGCTGACCCTCTTTCTTTGACTCATCATAAAAGTTTTCATCGCCCAACGATCAGCTCCGTCACCAAAGAACGATAATGACCCTCGAAATAAAAGTGAAGTTCGCTAGTCTTAATGAAATTCTTGTAAATCAGTTTTTCAAATAAACCGATGGAGTATTAAAACAATGGAGTTTACTCCTGGAGAAGAGGAGTAATGGTAATGGTGAAACGACTTCTGAATTACGAAACATCAAAACGTTACGGCTTATGTTGAACGAGCAGTTAAACTTCCACAACGTTGAGCCGCCGTTTATGAACAATCTGGATCGGTAGCATCACCGACCCACGTCGTTCGTGATAAACGCCGGCTCTTGCACAAAGTGGAAAAGTGTGATGAATAGAGCGGTAAGTATAACTGCAGCGAGACGATGCGTCTATGCGCAGCAGTGACTCATGCGATGGCGCGGTGCCAAGTGGACTCACCTGGCTTCGATTCGCTCGGCCAAGACCGCGACTGCTGCACCACGCCCCACCACACCACACGACCATCCCCTCCCAGACCCCTGCCCACCCATCCCGCTGTCCGTCTCCCCTGACAATCCTCCCTGTCCGTCCCCCTGTCCGTCCCCCTGTCCGTCCCCCTGTCCGTCCCCCTGTCCGTCCCCCTGTCCGTCCTTCTGTCTGTCCTCGTCTGTCTCTTGCTCCGTTCCCTCGTTCAAGGTTCCTGTTCGTCTCCTGTCCGTCTCGTCTGTCCTCTCTCGTTCAACTCTGTCTGTCCTCTGTCTGTCTCTGTCTGTCTCTGTTCGTCCTAATTGTCCGTCTCTGTCTGTCCCTCTGTCTGTCTCCTGTCTGTCCCCTGTTCGTCCTCTGTCTGCCCCTCGGGTTCGTCCTCTGTCTGGGTCTCTGTCTGTCCTCTTGTTCAAGGTCTCTCTGTTCGTCTCTTGTCTGTCTCTGTTCTCGTCTCTGTTCGTCTCGTTCGTCTCTGTCTGTCCTCTTCGTCTGTCTCCCGTCTGTCTCGTCCGTCTCCTCTGGTCTGTCCTCTGTTCAAGCCCTCTCTCTGTCTGTCTCTGTCTGTCTCTCGTCTCGCCCCTGCTCCGTCTCTGTTCCGTCTCTGTCTGTCTCTGTTCGTCTCTGTCTGTCTCTCGTTCGTCTCGTCTGTCCCTGTTCGTCCTCTCTCTCGTCTGCCCCTTCTGTTCAGTTCTCTGTCTGTCTTTCTGTCTGTCTCTCGTTCAGTTTCTGTTCGTCTCTCTCTCGTTCGTCTCGTCTGTCTCGTTCGTCTCTCTCGTCTGTCTCGTTCGTCTCGTTCGTCTCCTGTCTGTCTCGTTCGTCTCTGTCTGTCTCTGTTCGTCTCTGTTCGTCTCCTGGTTCAACTCTCTGTTCAAGGTCTCCTGTCTGTCTCTGTTCGTCTCTGTCTGTCTCCTGTTCGTCTCTGTTCCGTCTCCTTCTGTCTGTCTCTCTGTCTGTCTCTGTTCGTCTCTGTCTGCCCCTGTCTCGTCCTCTGTCTGTCCTCTTGCTCGTCTCTGTCTGTCCTCGTCTGTCTCCTGTCCGTCCTCTGTCTGTCTCTGTCTGTCCCTGTTCGTCTCCTGTCCGTCTCCTGTTCCGTCTCTGTCTGTCCTCTGTCTGTTCTCTGTCTGCTCCCTGTCCGTTCCCTGTCCGTTCCCTGTCCGTTCCCTGTCCGTTCCCTGTCCGTTCCCTGTCCGTTTCGTCCGTTCCCTCCTGTCCGTTCCTGTCCGTTCTTCTGTCTGCTCCCTGTCTGTTCCTGTCTGTTTCCTGTCTGTTCCTGTCTGTTCTCTGTCTGTTCCCTGTCTGTCTCGTCTGTTCTCTGTTCGTCTCCTCTGCCCGTCTCTGTCCGTCTCCCCTAACCGTCCCCCTGTCCATCTGCCCCGTCCATCCCTATCCGTTCCATGCCTCACCCCTGTCCATCCCTCCGCCTATCCTCCCTGTCATCCCGAAATCATCTCCCACCCATTCCCTATCTTCTCCCTTCCTCTCCCATACCCCACCCAACCTGTACCAACTCCCCTCAACACACCCAAAAAATCTCACACCACCTCCAATGCATTTCCCTCACATATTTCCCTCCACACATTCCCCCATAGGTTCACCCCATTCATTCCCCACACACATTCCCACCTCACATTCCTCCCGAACATTCCTCACACACATCGCCCATTTCCTCGCCCCTGCCTGACCCGCCTTCAAGCTCCACCATTTCCCATCCCCGCATTTTCCCTTAACAGTTCTACATAGGATCCATTCATCTTTTCGTGAACATTCCTACTAACACAATCAACCCCTCCCCGTCACATCAATACCCGCTTCACCACAGACATCTGGCTCCCACGAAGTTAAGAGTTTTCCGTGCCATTCCGATTTTCCTTCCATCACAACCCGATAGGCCAAGTAGCGCGCGTTGTTCTTTCCTCACATCCTATCCTCAAAAAACCCTCCCATCCTTCCATTGCCCATCCCATCCCTCACAACCTCATCGTGTCCTCTCCACCCCACAGCCCAAAGACACACAAAGTCCATCGCCGAATCAGAGTCCTATTCATTACTGCTTCACTGCCCTCCCTTTTACGCAAAGTTTTCGTCCTCTTCAACATGGTTCCACCTTCGCCGAATCCACTCATGCCACCATTCTCCTCTGTTCTGCTTTACCTCGTATTGTACCGACCTACATAGCACAGCTACCCCGCCTCTTTCATTGCACTTCCCTCCCCACCCACCGACGCGAATGCAGCATAGTTGCGGTGGAGCGGGCGTGCCGCATAGTTCCCTGCTAAGCAGTCGGTAAACTCGCACGTAATTTTGCCTCGTCGAGTTTCACTGCCCATTCGGTTGATGGCGCTGTAAACCCCGAAGCGTTGGCTTGGATTCGGACGGAATTCTGCCTAGCACTCTTTCGACTTCTCGATGCTACTCTATTCTTTCAGACGAGATTCCAGAAAAAAATAATCGAAATACACTAATTTTCGTAAATATGACATCCTTTTCTAACACTCTAAACAATAATGTTACTGAAAATACGTATTCAAATGATAGGAAAATTACTTAATGTTCCTTTTTGTATTCTGATATGATAAATTTAAATGAGAAATATTCCGTCTAGAATCTTCATTTCATGTGATTACTTATACAATGTCCATTGTATAAATAAATTAGAAAAATTAAACTTTAAAAAATTTAAAATTAAGTTTTGAGTTAATAATGATAATTTACAGTTTCTTGACAAAAAAGTAAAATTTAAAGAACGTAGGCATATCTCACGCTGAAATGTCTTTTTTAGTTTTTCCCAAGATGAAGTGAATTGCAGACCTGTCGTATGTGTATGATAGATACTAAAGACCATAAAAATCTGATAATAATTAAATACATGTAATTTCGGCAAAAATTCAATTGCACATACGTCGATCAATATTATGCGATTTAATTGGGTTTGTCAAATAAAAACGAACAAAATTTAATTTGGTGAGAGCCTATACAATTCCACAAAAAGAATGATTTATCATTCGTTTTTAAAGCGGAAAAGGAACTTGTAGCATTACCTTGTAGCAAAACCTTACGTATTTATTTCAAATTTTGTCCTTACAATGCAGATGTTTCCAGTAATATATGTATTTGCTTATTTCAGTTATTAATGGAACGTTCCAACAGAACGCATATTTATTTCAATTGCTTTTATAAAGATACACGCGCTTGAATAAAAATGCAAAACATGTTTCCTAGAGTCTGTCGATACAAGTCTGAAAACATTACTCTTTATTCGTCTGCCTGCAGGTCTTATTGATCTACCCTACGGATATATTTCCTTGAGTACGAATTGTTTAGGTAGCATGTTGGATGGTCGGTTTGATTCCGTGGTAGACATTCGGTCAGGCAAGACTAGAGAAAATCCTCACCATACCTAAGATATTGAGGAAAATCGTTGCAGGTAATGTGTAGTGCAGAATTGCACACTTTGTTAATAATATTCATGATGTAAAGATAATTCGCTACTAAAACATAAATAAAACACACTTATCATTCTCGAGATTGTTACGCACAATTATAGTACGTAATAACTGTCACAGGACTGTAGTATCAATAGATGTGGTTGACCGTACTGGCATCAATATTTGTTAGGTCAAATTAAGTACTAAGGCGGTGCCCTCCCGAATCTTATAACAAAATCATATCTTTATTAAGAAAACAAATGATATATTCATGGAAATTACTATTATTGAAACATTTTTATGCAAATAAACATTTACGAAAAACAAAATTGTAATTTAACCACTTTGAATTTTACCAGTGTTTTTGAAGTCTTCAATATTCCTCTTTATGCAAATCCATTAAAGACCACAATTTCCACATTGTACTTGAATTTTAGTGTGATATAAGCTCCTTGAACTCAACAAAATTCGTCAATGGGTCACTTTCTTTCGTTTCTTAAATTTATAGCAATTCTATATAATTTGTGGTAATGTGTGCCATGGGGGTACGGACAGAATTTACCACCATGGAAAGAAAAGAAAAAATAACGAATAAGGAAGAAAGAGTCTGAAATCTATTTATTAATGTAGTCCGTGGAGCTGTAGACAAATAGCTTCATTATCATTGATCTGGAGCATTATTTGAATCATTCATAACAAATGAATTAAAGACGGTGGCCAAATGTACTTTGCCCCTTTTTGGTGCTTTGAGAATTAAGAATTTCTGGAGGTTTCAACGTTTACGTTTATCTCAAACATTGTTTTACACTGCATGTACAGGGAAGATAAATAGAATAGACGCTAAAAAATAAATTTAGGAAGGAAATAATTATTCAGTTAAAAAAATTGTCTTTCCCATCTTCCTTTGTGGAAGAAATGGATGGGCACGAATTAAAAATCAAAAGAGAATAGAATCGCGTTTCTTAGAATGTGACTCGTTGCGCGTACACACTTCTCGGTAATATTAAAAGTGAAGGAATTAGAAAATAATTTAAATTGTTAAGTGTAAATGTCTTGTATTACATAATGTAACATTAAATTAAATGTAAATTACTTTATTACACATTATAGAGTAAAATAAAAAAAAATATTAAAAATGTTCTTTGCCACCGATAATGGTGATGAAGAAGACTGTTTTACATGGCCTCCTTCTAAGTTCAACCTGGCGATCTCGAGCGTGGGTGGGCGCAGCTGTTGAATTCCGAGGGCGAAGCAGAGAGCAAGCGCCCCGAGGGGCGGGGCCGCCCTCCCCCGCCCGGGTGCCTTCGATTTCCCGTCAGGGGCGGCGCTGGCCTCAGGTGCTCCGCCCCGCGGGGCCCTTCCTCTGCTCGCCCTCGGGGCGACTCTGGGCGCGAGGCGTCGATACACGCCTCCTCAATGCACCGTGAATACTGGAGAAATCCTTTAGGAATCGGTGTGTTGATTCATTGATTGTTTGATTGTTAGTGATTCCGCGCGCGTCGACTACTGAGGCCATTAGTCCTGCCAGTGTAGTGCATGTTTTGTCGTAGGTAGCGGTGATCTTCACCCACTGAATGGCGAGATCCGGCGCCGACCTACCGTCGACTAGCCGGGTTTTCCCCAACCAGATATCTCCCACCAGCGGGGCACCACCCCAACCGGGACAAGTTCTAAGTCATCGACCGGACTTCCGGCATATGTGGTAGTGTAGTGCATGTTAGTGTACGTGTGTGTGCAAGGGGTGAGGATAGGACAAGGAGGAGGAAGGAAAGATCGCGCGCGGTTCGTGGCCCGTTTGTTAGGGTACTGTTCCGGCATTCGCCTGGTGTTGATCGGGGAAACCTCGGAAAACTACCGATCGGTGCCTGCAGCCACTAGAATTCTCTTAGAGGAAGCGACTGAATTCCATCTTGCTGAAAACTTAGTGTCGAAAAGCCGCCGCCGTCGGCACTCGAACCTAGAATCTTTCGGTCAGAGGAACTGCAGTGACATCAGGGAATTGGTGTAACGTAGCGGGAAGTTATTATTGTCATTTGTCTCCTCCTAGCAACAGGGTATTGTATTACAAGTTTCTGAATAAACTAGCAGAATGCTTCGCGAGATCATTAAGACTAGATCGAGATCTTTTCGGTTACACAGGTTCGGGATTTTATGCAGATGTATGCATGATTTGTTAAGGACATTAGCAGTGATAACTTCTAGTTTAAAGAAGTGGATGTAACTTGTGAAACTGTAAAATGAAAGTATTGTCATTAAATTGATATTCTTGTGCTAAGACTGTCATTTCTGTCGTGTCTGTCGATTGAGACGCTACCTTGGAGGGAAACAAACCGGCACTGATTTGAGGGCTTCAACGGATGGTCTTGCAGTCCCTATGACCGGAAGGTCCAAGGGTTCGAGTACCAACGGTGGCAGGATGTTCGACATAAGCTAATAAATAAGTCGAATTCAGCCACTGTCCGGAGGATAATTCCAGCGACCGGCTGCTCTGATCGGTAGTTTTCCGAGGTTTCTCCCATTAACACCAGGTGTATGCCGGAGCAATACCCTTACAAACGGGCTAAGGAACGCGCGTGAACTTTCTTCCTCTTCCTGGCCCAATATTCAACCCTTACCTACACACTCTTTTACATCTGCATGCACTTCACTACCACACATACAGGGGACCAGTCGGAAACCTTCGGATTTTGTCTCGACTGGGACGGCCACTGGTGGGAGGATACCCGGTTGAGGAAAACATCGCAATCCGACTGGTAGATCGGCGCCAGCGCGCGATCACCGCTACCTCGGTGAAACTTGCACCACTTACGAGACTAACAACTTAACAGTTGAGTCATGCCCGGAACCACTAACCAACCTATCAGTCAAACGACAAACAGATTGGTAGCATGTTTTCAGTCACTCATTTCCCGTGCCTCTCCCTCACCTCCGCAATTATCCACCCATCACCATAATCAATCATTCGTTTAACATCCGTTGTTGTGGCTCATGAAGTACGTGAAATGTGAAGACGATGGCAGGAACTGCTCACAAGCATGATATGAGTAGAAGGGTAAACATTGGGCGTTTTCCAAACTCCTGAAACCAATAAACAAGGCCACGACACGCTCTGGATGAAGTCAAGATGGAAGTGATAAAACAAGATAGTTGGTTGTATCGTAATCCCAAGCGGTGTTATGGAAAAGGGAGTTGAAGTTACTTTGGCGTGTACTCCGCACGAAAACGAAAATTAAAATTCTGAAGCATTACAGGTAATTGAATGAATGTTGTAATTAAATAGTTTAAGCCAATATTTGACTGTATGTCTCACTTCCACTCGTCATTCCAGTGAAAGTAATGACCAATATCTACACAACTGAGCCTCATTCCTTATTTCTTGACTTTACTCTACCTTTCATACATCTTATAATTGAACATAAAAGTTACAATTTGGGACGTTATTTAAATACTTGCTACGCAGTCCTTCTTGTTGTATGATCCTTAATATTGAGGTAATAAATTGTTCCTGTCACAGAATTGTTCACCAAACCGATTTGTCTTCGCCTCAATCCTGACGTTTTATTCGTGTGATGTAAGTGAGTTCTGCGCATGTGAGTATTGGAATATCTCAATCTTCATCAAGGCTTCGGCGCCCTTGCTCTCGTCCTCACGCCTCCAGTCCCGTCCTGCTCCCCCTCGCCCCCACGGCTTCCGTTTGGTGCCTCTCCCTACATCGCCTTGCGTCATCGCCCCCTTAGTAAAGTTCGCCCCCTCTCAAAGCCCCACCCACTCTCCTAACATCCATCATTGCCTGGGCGCTTCCGATACTTCGTTCCGCCACTGCTCCGCTTAGTTTTTTGTTTTTTTAACTTTCGTGCCACCTTTATCGCATCGACATAGGTGGCTCAAGGCATCAAATAATGTCGCTGCAGTGCCTCTGACCGAAAGGTCCTAGGGTTCGAGACCCGATTTTCGAGGCGGAATTTTTAACACTAGCTAGGGTCAGGGAATTCAGCCGCTGTCTGGAGGAGAATTTCAGTAAGTTGCTCTGATCGGTAGTATTCCAGTGTTTGTCCGATCAACACCAGGCGAATGCTGAATAGTACCCTAAAAAACCGATTACGGACCGCGCGCGAACTTTCCTTTCTCTTCCTTTGATCTGTTCGCTATCCTCTACTCACACATACAGGTACCACACTACGACACATGTCGGGAGCTTAGAGCTTGTCCCGGCTGGGGCGGTGCCTCGCTGGTGGAGATATATCGATGAAGAAAACTCCGCAGACCGACGAGTACGTCAACACCGGATTTGGCATGCAGGACGTGAAGAACATCGCCACCTCATAAAATGGACTACCCTTACGGTCAGACTAAAGCTGTTGACGCCTCCGGAAACACGGAATAATTGATCAATCATTTCTCGCACTACTGTCGATCCATTTCTATCACTGAATGCATCTGTGAAGTGTTTTTGTCTTGTCTTAATTTAAACAAAACTCAAGAACTTCTATGTTGTAATAATTATTTTAATCATTGAGCAATATTATAAAAGTATTATAAAACTTACAGTAACTACGCTGTTACAAACTTATAGAGTTCCTCTTCCTCAGATCAGAGAATATGTCCATCACGACGTCAGCCACATCCGTAACTAATAAAATTTTATTCGTTTACATGGCTATATTAATTATTGTTCTAGAGTAATTATTGATTCGAAAAGATCCATTGTACTGAAATATCGGTACAGACTGCGTCAATTTCACGGTCTGTAAAACCATGACAGTCCCTGTTCCTGCTTCCCGCCTGCTTCAGCTGTCTTTCAGCGTTTTCCTCTACGCCCCGGCCAAACTTCGTCCGCCTTCGCCGATCGCTTCCTCCAACGTTCCGCGCCGTGCCGCGCGTCTCCACTCACGTCGAGAAGGGAATTTGAATTTCCCGTGCGCGCGAGCGGGCGGCCTGGCGAGACCGGGGTGGGGCGGGGGCGGGGCGGGGCGGGGGGCGGGGGGCGGGGGGCGGGGCGGGGGGCGGGGAGGGGCGGGGCGGGGCGGGGCGGGGAGGGAAGGGGCGGGGCGGGGCGGGGAGGGGAGGGGCGGTGCGGGGCAGGGGCAGGGGCGGGAACGCCTTATCCTCGGGCGACGGCGCACGCAAGCGGGGCCCGCCCCGTCCACATCGACTTTATTTTGACAGCTGCCTTTTTATACGGCCGGCCTTCCGTCCTATCTCTATTATACCCCGACGTAGAGCCGGGGGAGCCGTGGGGAGATAGCCCAGCGCCGGTCTATCGACTTCGCCCTCGCGTACTGCCTCTCGCTCCCCTTTCCAAAGGGCCGTGCCGCGCCGCGGACAGCACGCGCCGTCGCCGTGCGCCGCGCCACGCAAATTGTTCGGTAGACTGAGTCTTGAAGGGAGCTTTCGCTCCTCACGATATTTACGGTGTAAGTGAATTTTAAAATACGCTTATCAAAGGATTCCGCTAAATAAAAACCCGATATTCTTGATGCGTACATTTTCATTTTAAATAACGTATTTTGAGTTTGTGTTTATTCCAGTCGTTTCTCCGCACGGTTTTATCTGTCACGCGAGTGCTTGTGTTGAATTTTTTATAGTAGAGGGATATTTTATTTTTGAAACATTTGATATATGTACGCGTACAATTGATAATAGATAATTCATAATATATTATTAAGATTCAGTGGTGCACCCAAGGGGGAGGGGTGAGGCCCCACGGGCCTTCAACGTCTCCGCCCCCTGCCTAGAAGCCAACAATACGTATTGGAAAAAATAGCTCTTAATAATTTTCTACACAGTAGTGTAGAAAGTCACTCTATATATCAATTGTTTACGTTATAACTATTATCTACAAATCTACTAATAAAAATGTTTCCTGTTAAGTTTTGACTCAATTTTGGCGTTTTCTGAAATGATTAAAGGTAATTTGATTCAGAATAATCGAGCGAGGATATTAAAAAAATTCAGGTTTGAGCTTGGAGGCCTCTGATCGGCATAAGAAAGCTCTATGAACAATTCGGGGAATAAATCGTTTATCGTCCACATTTACTGAAACGAAATTCGACTGACTAAAGAAATCAAATAAAGGAATGAAAAAGGTATAAGGTTGCTGCCAAAAGTGTAATTGTGTGAAATGATTACAAAGAATCTGTAAAAGAATGTGGCGGAAGTGAAATTTAAGAAAGGGTGATTAACAGAGAGAAAAACATGGCTTATGAAAGTTACCCTCGGCGTTGGCTCGCACATTTTTGTGCCAAACGATGAGGAAAACCACGAACAGGAGGTCACACTTTTTGCCAAAAATTATTGTATTTTAGAGTTTGGAAAATTGTCGCCATTGTTCAGTATCTATGATAAATTTTATTAGGAATACCTTACGAACCTAAAAATAATAATCAATCGCTTGGTTATGAGAAAATGCTACTCGTATATTATGCTGTTGTTCCCGTCTAAAATCTATATTTTTGTCTCTATCAAATGAGCAGAAGTCTTGCTCGATTATATCAGTTGAAGTACAATTCACCAAGGCCCATTTCACGGCCATCTATGCATGGAGCGGAGTGCAAGACACACATATGGACAGGGGTCGGGCCACAGACCTCCACGGCATTTGCACGGGCCAAGAGCCACTGGCCACAGCTGAGCCAAACTTCCAACATATTCAGCGCTTGAAAATCCAAACATATCGCGTGTCCAAATATGCACACACACCTTCGGGAAGCACCATAACAAATACAGAAGACGAGAAATTATTCACAAGAAATTCAGTAAATTTGCGATATAAATATATCAATGTTTAATAAAGTGAGTCGGCTCATAAAATGCCAAACAATTTCCATAAATAAACCTCAGTTTTCTCATATTTATGCTGAGAGTTTTTTTCCAGAAACCAGAAAATATTTAATATCCCAATAAGAGAGAACTTCTGACTCCTTTGGCCCTCTGCGAGTAATGAAGTTCATCGCTGTTTGAAACTTGTTAATTTAATTATAAGCAAGTACTACTGTGATATTCCAAAATGACGGACCATTTTTATTATGTAAATGTCATTTTATATGACATAGAAAATAGGGATGTCAATAGACGATCGCGAGGGGGTTGCTATGTGGCAAATAAACAACCGGCGTTAAGGATCATTTTCCTTAGGTTGAAATGACAGAGCAGAGGCCGAATAAGCATTGTTTTGAGAGACAAAAGAAAAAGATATAAAATTCGGATGCTTCCGAGCTTTTAGAAGAACATTCATTTGCTCGAACAACGCGGTGATGAGCGGGTAGGTTCTTGATATATTTTACCAGGTCGACGAAAGACTGTAATTGACAGTTGTATAAAATTAACTATCGTTTCTTATATTAGGATAGAGCGTTCTTGTGGGAAATAAATACGTGTTTAGGCGTCCATCCGTGACGCAAGTGAGGGAAGTCACGGATTATAATAGTATCGCCGGGAGAATTTGGAACCAGATCACGGACGTTAGGCGAGGACTTTATCCAGAAGTAAGATTCTGCTGCGTCGACGGAGAAGGTTCTACATCCAACGAAGAAGTGAAGAGCGCGCGAAGACCCACGAATGAATAACAAGGTTTTATAACTATTGTAATATAGAGAAAACTGGTCATGACCAAAGATCAATTCATTTTTGATTATCAGTGTAATAATTGTTTAACTTGCAACCGAATCATAGTTTTATTATAATAAATTCTAACTTGTTAAGTTGAAAGAAAGCTGATTGTCGTTGTTCGTTACGTACTATCCAGCATTTTAATAAGATTTTCAGATTCTTTGCCACTCCGTATGGGTGGCAGATTGAATAATTAGTTGCAGAGTAAGTAGCAACAATTATGAACTTCGAACCCCAATTAACTGAGCTAGCACAACATAATTTTGGAATGAGAGATATTTAAATTATGTAGGAATCACTAGGTTTCAAGTGTAACCTTTTCCTGGTGCCCAAATCACATTTATCAATAATGATTGTTTCAAAATGTCGCTCCAAGTATGGCTTGTTTTTAAATAGAAAGACGAAGCTCGTTTCAAATTGGCACCAGTCAATGTCGGGCATGTTTCACTACAATCAATATTGGATGGAGAAAACCTACAATGAAAGAAACTTCTTAAAGAATATCTCTGAAAAATCTAATCTCTTTTCTCTGATCATCTCTCACGATCATTTCGATGTTTTTCAACAAATAAACATTGGGATGTCATATTACTTCGTGGGGATACAAATTCTATTGTTAATTGTAGTTCCAATACATCCGATAGATGGAGGAGCAGTAGATGGAATAATAGTCTGGTGCACAATAGATATTAAAGAACAAGTTTGATGATGCAGTGGGATTAAAAAATCGTATATTTATTAGTTTAAAATATTTGTGTAGGCTAGTTACAAAATGTAGAGAGAATGCTATAATTGTTATTATTGCTTTTATTGTGTTATTTGTTATTATTATTATTTATTGTCTTAAAATAATTTAAAGGTAGATTGTATTAATATTCCTAATTGCAATATGTAAATTATAGTATTCTGCCAACACGTTTCATAAACCTATCTGCAGAAATAATAAATATCTCTAAGTGTCTATACGGACACAGATATTTTTAGAGATATATTTATTTATACGAATATCACTTTGGCACCTTGAGTGATAGCTCAAGTTGTCCAAAAGTGATAAATTTCATTAAGATGTATCATTATCATATCAATTCATATCGAAAGGGTATATTTTAATACTTTGTGGACGACAACCCAAGAGTAATTTTTAAATTCATTTTATAATACATTAATGAACCGCTAGACACGGTATGTGTATGTTTCGACAAAAATGACTTTCGTTTGTTTTATTGATTTGCCGATAGCATAAAGCATTATAAAAATATTAGATTAACGTTTTCAATAAATGTCTGTACGCCTGATTCAAATCATTTGCATGAAACATAGGAGCTAATATTAAGAGTTAAGAGTTAATAATAAATATTAGCTCGTATGTTTAAAACTATATCAATTTTCGCTTACATTCGTGGCTGTGAGAGTGTGTTATTAGAATCTACAAGAGCGTTTCAGGTTGACTCTCATAATAACACGCGATTGGTTTCGACATTCAGCTTTTAGGGAACCGTTTTAGATAAACAGTTCAATGAAATGCTTTAACTGTTGACCGTTCCAAGTTTCGACAACTGGAATAATGCGGAATATTTCCTTTCCGTTCTGAGTTTCAGTGTGCCTAACATATAAACGAGTTTAAAATTTCTCCCTAAATTTATAATGGTGCAAGCCGAGTCTGGTATGTGTCATATTACCAGCATACAATGCAGTCAACGCTGCTAGAACAAAACTCCAGGGGCCTCAAGATAGTCGCGTGTTCTCGCGTGCAGCGCTCGGCGGCGGCCGCGATTAATGCCTGCGAAAACGAGCGCATTAGCGCGCGCGTAGCGGTACAGAGCGGCTCGCCCCCCCCCCCCCCCCCCCCCCCCCCCCCCCCCCCCCCCCCCCCCCCCCCCCCCCCCCCCCCCCCCCCCCCCCCCCCCCCCCCCCCCCCGCCCCGTCCCTCTGGCTCCACCGCACCCGGCTTGCCGATCCACCCGCCCAAACCACCCCTCCGCACCGCTTTGCTGCGCCCCGTCTCGCCCTACTCCTCCCATCTGCTCCGCCCCACTCTGCACCCCGCCCTGCTCCGCCCCGCCCCGCCCTGCCCTGCTCCACCCCGCCCTGCTCCGCTCCGCCCCGCCTTGCTCCGCCCCGCCCTGCTCCGCCCCGCCCTGCGCCGCTCCGCCATGCTCCGCCCTGCTCCGCCTCGCTTTTCTCCGCCCCGCCCCGCTCCTTCCTTCCTGCTCCGACCCCTCCTCCTCCCCTTCCTCATCCTCCCCTCCCTGCTCCGCCTCGCCTTGCTCCGCCCCGTCCGCCCCTCACCACCATACCCTGCTCCACCACACTTCGCCCGCCCCGCCCCGCCCCTCTCCGCCCCCCTTGCTCCACTCCACCCCTTCCCTCCCTGCTCGCCTGCGTAGGTCGCGCGCCTCTGGCTGCAGTTTATCGCGTATTAACCCACCGCGCGCCTCCATATTTCCTCTGTTGGAGCGGCGGCGCGGGCGTTATGAGGCCAGCGGCCTCCCGCAACGCCATCTCTTCCTCATCCCTCGCTCATCCCTTCCCCATCACACGGCCCCGCCCCTCCCCGCTCCTCTCCACCTCACTCCCCCTGCCCCCCTACCAGCAGATCCGCTGCCTGCCCTAACCCCTCCCCGCCCTCGCCTTGGCTCCCCGCTCCGCTCACCTACCTGCTGCCGCTCCCCAGATAAGGGTGCGACGCGTTTATCGCCGGCTGCCTGCCGGATTCTGCGGTGGCGATGATATAGGATTACCAGATAAACGTTCCCGAAAATGAGCATTGCGTAAGCCTGGAGAGGCCATGCTACAGATGCTCGATTACAAAAGTTAGACTTTCTACTTTTCCCTGCGTTATAAACTACTTTCATTTGCAAACCACGTTTGAGTGGAATGAGTGAAATGATTTACAGTAATTGCAAGTTTCACTACTATTTATGGCGTAAAAAATTATGTTTACCATTTAAGCCACTTTGCATTTCAGTCAGGTATACGAGTATCACTGATGCTGATTGAAAACCTGAAACTGAGACATTATCATTAGGAATCTTTGTTGTCCCCTTTGATCCGTCAGAAATAAATAATATAGATTTCATCTGAAATATTTGTTCTACGCTGACATATTCTTCTGTAATTTTTTGCGCTAGTTTTGAGTTTTGTTTGTGGCTATCGTTAATGAAAATTCTATTAAATTGATAACAGTTAAACTTATTTTTCTTCCAATGAATTATTTTCCTTATTAACATATCTTTTGCAGATAAACACAACTCTCTTCAAGAATTTTCAAAAAAAAAAAAATTTCATTAGTTTCAATGCTTAAATCACGGATATTTGACATTTCAATACAAAATAAATACAATCATTCTCTTTTTAAATATACACTAATGTTTCCCTTATCTTACAGGCCCCTGTGACTTTCTGATGTATTTCAACCTATACTTACAAATTAATATAGCAGATCTGTTGCATCTCTAATTCGCCGTACTACGCAAATCCACAATGTGTCCTCGCAATAGTCATCTGAGTACGTATTGACAAAACACTTGAATCGATAATTTGCATTTAGATGGAGTATACAACAGGATTTCATGGCAGCTGAATCACGAATATCAAATTTTTCAATTTTCTATTTGTCCAGAGTTCGCTGGAATGAACGCTATATGAACAGAAATAATACAGTACGATGGGATGTGGTGCGACGTTCTTTCGGTTTTTATCGAGTCAGCGCCTTTTTCGATGGCTGCGCTCGCGGGCGCAGTGAATGTTCACGAATCACCAGTTACATTCGCATTTCGCTTTTGGAGCACTCGAAAGCCGTTGGAAGGCCGCGCTTTTGCACTGGATGCTGCTTGGTCGCACACTCTCGTTAATTTCCAACACCCAGTTATGCAATCGACCGAAAGAGATAAAAAAATAACCTATGTGTGGGTGATTTTTGTCTGTGGCAGCGAATACAATGTGGAGGTCCATGAAAAAATGGAATATACGAGTATTTCTTGAAGCTGAAGTTTCCGAATTCGACACGAAGGACTGCATTCAATAGAAACGTATATCCTTAACTGGAACAGTGTAGTTACGAGTAAATATATTTAGTTTTTGTTCGGAACATTTTTTGAATTCGCAGTTTAGGATATGGAATGGATGCGGGTGAAGGATAGCGCGAAACCAAAGAATAAAAACTAGGTGTATTTTGCACATAGATATCCTACTTAATTCTAGTGGGACACTCCCTGGACCTTCAGTGTTACAGTGTATTGTTTTCTTTATCACCGCTTGGAAAGATCAGCGCACTATGAAATTTGCATCGCAGAATAAATCGTTTTAATTGCCTTTTTCCATTACGTCGTCGTCCCTCCTCGGATACCTATTTAGGATTCGGCGATTTGGGTTATAATTATTTGAAATATTTTCACTAAAATGTTGCATTCATTTTTTTTTGATTCGACAAAATATACATATCTACAACTAGAACTTATTAACGCATATAAAACAGCAAAATTCTGGGCGCAACACTTCATGATATTGCGGGTTCGGTGGTGTAATGGTTAACGCACCGGACCAGTACAACCGAGTTCCCAGATTCATACCCGATCGAAGCCGTGGATTTTTAAAGGCGAAAAACTCCTTCGTACGCCTTCCTTCAGAGGAGAAATAAAGCCGGTTGTCCCATGTTGTAGATTTACTGCATGTAAAAGATCCTCAAGCCTAAGTGAAGCCTCTGAGAAAACTTCAAAGCTGTTTCATCGCCCGAGTGATACCTCCTTTCTCTGCCAGATAGAGAAAGGTGCGTAGCGGAATTGGCATGGTCAGGCGGAAGGGTAGCCCTGGTCTGAGCTTTCCTCACGGAAAATAAGGCATCATTGATTTGAATTGATAACGTCACTCTCTCATATACTACGTACGTACTATAGAGAACATTTGTAATGATGCTGCAAAAATGGCTATTTATCGGTAGAAAAATTCACATTTTAGAACCCTGATGCCGAACAAGTGGATAATTCCTGTTCCCATTTGTAGTGTATTGCTTTCTCTAACATTGTGAAGTTAAGGATCCACGTTTTGTGAGTCTTTGGCGCCGAAAAATATATTGATGGCAATATGTCTATCCCCTGTCTGTGAACGAAGCTAGCGTCTTAACCGCATGCAGGATTTTCATTACGATTGACATTCCCGGATCGATTTGGCTGATGCCATATCACATTGAATTTGAAAAGTCATATTTAAATTATACAAATCTTTTGGAACCTTTGGAATGAAACAATAAAATATCTAGATCTGTTTGTAGGCACTAGACTAACATGGACACCGCATATCTAAAAATTAATACGGCACAGAGCTCTTCAAGCTTTCCTCTTTAATAAACAACATCTTGGCTCTTAAAACAGTTCTCACTCTTTTACTTCACAAAATACCCTATATATACATGGGGTGGAACTGCTCCTTCAGTTCAGACAACTCCTCACACTTTCCAGGACAAAATCCTTCGCGCTGATGTAAGAGCGGTATGGTACTTCTCTAACAAGCAATTACATAGAGTGTTTGAACTATCCATAATTGACCACTGCATTAAATACCTATCAAATAAATTCTTTAAATCTATACCTTCATCTCCAGAAACTAGAATTTTCAAATCGGGAAAAACCTATGAGCATCACAGAAGGTTCGTATCTAAATTTCAGAAAGATAAATCCTAACCTCCATAAAAAGAAAAGCCAATGATATTGCTATACTTACATCATGTAGCATTTCTTGTCCGATACCATAATAATCCCCCAATCTCCCCCACTCTCTATTCCTCGAGGTTTTAGAAATATTAATAATTGATGAATTGAGGACTCCAGTGAGGACTTCCTTACTATTGTGAAATACTTGCTAAATTACAAATTCACTTACCACTCTTGTAAAGCGTATAAAGCATTGTAATAAAATGTCAAGTTTAAAAAAAATTCTATAAATAGGGGACAGAAAACTTAAGAAATATGAAAAAATGACGTTTTGGTGCCGTTAGGTAGCAGCTGGGAAGAGGGAGGTTTTCGAAATTGCCCCCGGAGCATCATGGGGGGCAATAACGAAATTCTAACCTAGGCTAAAGATTTTAAACAACTGGTGGAAGAAAGTCTGCGCCATTCTGTAGCATGTGTTTTCATAATGTATCAATGTCGAGATGTTTCCTATCGTATCCTCTTTGATGTGAGTTCACTGGACCTATTCATTAAGGTGGCTCCTGTAACCGTTGCCAAGAGCTTTGACACGTGCGCATGTTTTCACGCCTTCCCGCGCGTAGCGCTGCCTGTACTAACAGTACTCACGCGTGGGCCGAGGGTCGTGCGCCTTGTTCTGGGAGGCGCGAGGCGTTGAATTCTATTCTAACGAAGCCACGTGCCCCATTGTGCTCTAGGAGGATCTCGTCAGATAAATCACGTTTGTTAGGACGTGACGTGTAATTTTGTTGAATCAATCATGCGCCCTACTTGTACCTGACATGAGTACAATGCGGTCTCTCCAGCATGCCATGGAAACGTGTCCATTAACACCTCGTATTCTAATCGACTGCTTGTCGTGGGCAGAGATTGCTTAAGGGTGTGTACAAACACCTTCTCTAGTAGGTCACGTGGGTCTTTGAATCGTGGTCGAGCGTCTGCAGTATTCACTGCAGACAAATTTGTTCCTTGTTGTTTGGCGGTCAGATCAGGCATTCTGCTCATTTGTTAGCTTATAGTGCCCTATTTCGTTTACTTACTAATTTTTCATGCGAATTTAATTTAATTTTGGAAGCTGAGAAACGGTGAGGCCCAACGTTCTAGGTAGAATATATTCAATATATAAATTCAATGCGAGTTTGCGGAACTCAATGTTTCACTGATATAAAACTGAATATTCGTCGAGAATAAATGGAATTGAATGGTGTAAGACTACAATAATTCTTGCTTGATTATTTTAAAATATAATCGATCGACTTACTACATGACTTTATATTATCTTTAAATGTAAAGTAATATACTAAACCAAAATAGTATTAACAATGGAAATACTAATTATTATGCAGAGATTGCGCAGAACATGGATATTTTAATTTTCAAAGCAAATCAATGATTTTACGAGAAGCGGAAAGAGCATCAGATACTTTCTCAATAGTATCGTGTAACAGTTGTAAATATAGATATTATGTAATACAATTCTTAGAACTCTGCCTACTTAATTCGGCGCTTCAGTCTTGTTATATTCTGTTTTTGAAATTGAAGTTGAATAATTCTTGTTCATCTTTTATATATTTGAAAAAATTACCTTGCACATTATAGCTAATGCAATTAGTGAAAATCCTTGTGTGAGAACATTTTCGAAACCTCTCCTAATTAAAAATATTTATGAACTTGGTGTGAGACAGAATGTTAAAATTGATTATGCGATTGTATATTAATATTGAGTATGAGATATGAGTATGAGTATGAAATTTATAAATATTTTAGTAATCAAAAAATATTATGTATTTCGAATCCTGAAAAACTGTATTAAGAAGAACTTCGAGATAATTTACTGAAATAATGCCATCACGTTCACTATTTCATCCTTTTTACCTCGATCCATTGTGCAAATGTCGAGATAGTCCCTTTCTTTGCTTCTGGAAATAAGTATTCCTTCACTAAGAGCTGTTTCGCTACTTGGGGGAGGGGCGGTGCGGTGTGGGGGATGGGTTATAGTTTCATCATTACCACAAAAACATCTGTAGTTGTTTGCTGATATTACTAGAGATCGAAAGCTTTTCAAATGTTGTCAACCGCGCTGGATGTTACCACTATTTATATAATTCAACTAATATTTATATAATTCAACGAGTAAAAGAAGTGTAAGAACTCTACCGCCCCAGAAAATTTGCGCAGATAATACTTGTGCCCCATACGTCACATACATTTTTTGGGGGGGGGGGGCTTCAAATAAATTAAATGAATAAGATAATTACGCATTTGATTTTTTGTTGGGAACCGTACACAATTACAAAGATGGAATAACCGAAACTATTTTAAGGTACGATTTTAGTGCGTCTTGGAGCATTTCTAGCTGGAATGTATTTCATGATTCTTAGTATTTATTGTGCAAAAATCAACAATTTATGGACTAGAAACTTTTCAGAGATCTTCAACTCATTTTATTCATTGAATATTTACGTTACTATGAGAAATTTTATATTATTATTTTAGTAAATAATCAAATATTTCAAATTTTGAGAAACTAAAAAAAGGAACTAATATAAAACTAAAACACTAGTTGGAGTAATTGATGACAGAAAAAACGAAATAACTTGGAGACTAGTACGCCATGCTGCACGTGAATTTCTTGCTGGAATGCATTTTATGATTCTTAGTATTTATTGTGCAAAATCAACAATTTATATACTAGAAGCTTTTCAGAGGCCTTCCACCCAAGTTCCTTCATTATACGCTCGTCCATACAGAACTTCTTCAGAAGGACTGCTAGAATAAATAGTGGTGAACCTAGCAGCCGGTGGCCGCACACATAATGATTTTGACGAGTACTTCGCTCCGCTTTTAATAACTGCGCGTTCAAAAGCGGCTGCCTTTCACCGCGATGTTGATTTTGTGAAACGAAGGGTCATACGATTCATGCCGAATGGAAAAAGCGGGCTGCCACAGGAGTGAGTGTCGGTGCTCGCAGAAACAGACCGACAGAACACATAGGAGGTAGAAAACAACCAGAAATACTGAGCGCTGGGAAAGGTTGACGTTTTTCTGTTAGAATATAACGACGATAGGAGACCGAACGAGGGAAAGAAAGGCAAATGAGAGAGGAGAAAATGTTATCAGAGAACGCAAGAGGGTAATGGCAAGGGTACGATTAAGAGGAATGGAAAGCGGCGTGACTGGAATGCGACAGGATTGATCGCAATGCGACAGGGTTGATGGCAATGCGACAGGGTTGATGGCAATGCGACAGGGTGGATGGCAATGCGACAGGATTAATCACAATGCGATAGGGTTGATGGCAATGCGACAGGATTAATCACAATGCGACAGGATTGATCGCAATGCGACAGGGTTGATGGCAATGCGACAGGGTTGATGGCAATGCGACAGGGTGGATGGCAATGCGACAGGATTAATCACAATGCGATAGGGTTGATGGCAATGCGACAGGATTAATCACAATGCGACAAACGTTGGACAGTGTGGCTGAAACTACCCGAAACTATTGTGCTGAGAGACAAATGAAATCAAGGCGTGTGGGATAGTGCAGGGGCGAGGGCGCCAGCATTTTGTAAAGGTTCTGGCGAGAGTGTTTGTAGCTTGAGAGGTGAAGAGGAGAAGAGACGTATAAGTCGCAGTGGTGGAAAGCGAGCAATGAGGAGGCAGATGCCTAGAAACCATGGGATAAAGAAAAGGGGGAAAGACTGAGAACTACGAAAATATTGAGCATATGAGGTTGACGGAAAGGCAAGATATGTGTGAAATAAACACAGTCAGACCAGCAGGAATCCTCGAGAAGACACGATGGAAGCATAAACGGGAAGTGGCGGCGGGCAATGCGGAAGGATAGTGATTGAGGAAGATCGTAAATAATTACGGGCGATAGAAAGAAAAACGGTGAGGAGATACGTGGTATAGTATGGTACAGTACAGAGTAGCAGCGACGAGGAGGTCCAAGATAAAGAATAGTTTAGAATAGCAGCAGCTGGAAGGCGAATAGTATACTACAGTATACTATAGTGTAGAATAGCAGTGGCAGGGAGACGTGAGGCATAATATGGTAAAGAATTCTTAGCAGCGGCGGAGATGCGCTTGCCATATTGTGATATACAATATAACTTTCTCAAAGCGGAACTTGGATCAGATTCTTTTCAGTATTAGAAAAGATTCCGCTGTATGCAATGTAATATTGTAGAATTTGTGATTGGTAGGTCCGCGAATTATGTTCACGTTAGAAAAATTTCCGCATGATACACGTTCCGCATTGAGAAAGTTTAACTGCTGTATACAGATGTCTCAGAATAAATGTTACAAACCTTTGGAGAATATAGTCGAATATACAGATTAGAAAAGACTATAGTAAATATAATATAACGTCCAAAATGTTCACTTTTTTCAAAGAAAACGTAGTGGGAAATTTTATTTAATAAAGTTACACATATGAAATTTGCCCAGGTTATTAATTGCCGTTCCGGCACCGATGTTCGGCTGATACAGCCAGCTTTGACAGAATGACCTGACAACCTGCCTCTAGTTCAAAGGGAGTTGCCTGATAATCAGGAGAAAAATCCCATGTCTACCTCTTCTCTCGTCATATGAAACTTCCTACCGTTATGAATTCATTGGGAAAAAGTGATCATCTTCGATCTCTACATGCCCTAGAAGTTCATAACATTTATTCTGTGGCGCCCTGTAGTATAGCCTCCCGCCGGCGCACGGATCAGTAGCGACAAAGAGGGGCATAGACAGCAAAGCAAAAAGGCGCATACCACTGGCGGTGGGAGGCGTGCGGGGTCACGGGCGCCGCGGACAGGCGGCGTTAGCTTTTGGCGTCGTCGGCGTCGCCCTGTTTGCGCTGGCAGGCGTATGGTAATGAGGTGGCCTCTTCGCTGCAGTCTTGCGACCGTCCCCGGCGCGCCGTTGTCTCCGGAGAGGCCCTTATCGGATCGTGGGAGTGCCCGCCCGCCCACCCAGCTGCCCGGTCGCCCACCCACGCCCATCCGCCCGAACGCCCGCCCGCCTCCGCCCGCCCGCCCGCCCGCCCGCCCGCCCGCCCGGCTGCCCGCCCGCCCGCCCGCCCGCCGCCCGCCCGCCCGCCCGCCCGCCCGCTCTCTCGCCCGCCCGCTCTCGCCCGCCCGCTCTCTCGCCCGCCCGCTCTCTCGCCCGCCTGCTCTCTGCCTCGGCCCGCTCGCTCGCCCGCCCGCCGCTCGGCCCGCCCGCTCGCTCGCCCCGCCCACCCGCTCGCTCGCCCGCCCGCTCGCTCGCCCGCCCACCCGGTCGCCCGCCCACCCGCTCGCTCGCCCACCCGCTCCCTCGCCCCGCCACACGCTCAACCGCTCGCCCGCCCAGTCGCTCACTCGCCCAGCCACTCGCTCGCTCTCCCGCTCGCTCTCCCTCCCACCCACCTGCTCGCCGGAGGGGAAACTGCAAACATCACGTCTTCAGGCGACCGGCTGAAGAAACCGATTGCCTACGAGACAATTTGCTTCGTGTTCTCCGCTTTGTGCACTTTCGCAAAACTTTTTAAGTGCTCGGGTCAAATAGGCGCCACAATAATGTCTCTGTAACGTAAAAATACTGTGTCATGAATTTGCGCACACGCTTAGTAAACAGTCACTAGGTAACACCCTTGCGCCCTCTTGCGAGGTCGCACGCACGGGCTGGCGCACGCCAAGTCATAAAGACGTCGCAACGAGTTGTGTGTGCCGATAACCGTCCGAGAGATTGTAGCCTGTAAGCTTTCACCTACCCCAATACCTGCTTGTTGAAATAACAGTAGCTAAATAATCGTACGCTCGAAATTCTGTACATCGGTTATTTGTTCAAAATGAAAACGTTTAATGTTTTTCGTTACTCTCGTCGATCCAACGATTTAAGGTCAAGCATTATTGTCGCAAAATTGCTGGTGACTTAATCCAAGCAGACCATTCGTGATACAGATCTTCCCCTCGTGAGTTATTTCTTCCGGTAGTATCATACTATTTATAGAAAAGAGTTTATCTGCCGAAAATTCGCCGTTTTCTGGTGCACGATTACATAAATTTCTCTTCTTACGAAAAACTTGGTAAGGCGAGGAAGTAAAAAGAGTACGCTGACTCCTTTAACTCTGGTGAAATGCGTTGTAAGTCGTGTATATAGAGAATTATGTATACGACTTACAACGACTTTTATACACAACATATTAATACACAACATATTAATGATATTCCCTATATATAATAATTCCCTATATATATATATATATATATATATATATATATATATATATATATAAGGGAATTATTATATATAGGGAATATCATTAATATGTTGTGTGACATTATAGGTTCTTCGGGTTATCAAATAACACACTACTCTGAAGAATGTTACACATTGTAAACGGTACTTCTTCGTTATCAGTAAAAGACAGAAATTCAGGATAACATTTTATACTAATTCTTTATTCAAACAGTTCTTCAATTTTGAACATCACCAAACATAGAACAATAAATTACAACCATTTGCTACATTAACAACGAATACTGAACAGTCCTGTAAACCAGAAAAGCCTATCGCCCACCGACGCAGAGGACATCGTGCCACGAGGCCATAACGCGCTTCGTAAGCGCTGCGCAAATTTCCGAGCTGACGGAGCGTTTTCCGCGCGTTGCTTCGTGCCGCGTCCGCGTCGTTGCGGTCGCGAAAGCGGTGCAGATCGCGCGACGCAGTTTAGTGGCTGCAGAGGAATGCCAGCCCCGCCCCACCATGTCCCACCACGCCCCGCCCCGCCCTGCCCCGCCCCGCCTGCCCGCTCCACCCCGACCTACCGTGCCGACCGTACCGCTCCGCCCCGTCAGCCCTGCCCGCACCGCCCTGCCCCTGCCTGTCCCGACCGTCCCGACCGCCCAGCCCATCCCCGCCCACCCCCGCCCACCCCCGTCCACCCCCTCTTTGTCCCGCCTGGCTCCACCTGTCCTGACCCACCCTGCCCCGCGCTTCCCCACCGTTGCCCCCGCCCGCCCTTCCCTATCCTGCCCCGCTGATCGCGACGCAGTTTAGCGGCTGCGGAGGAATGCCAGCACCGGCCCGACCCGCTACAACCGCCCCACCCACCTCGACTGCCCTAACCTCCACGTCCCGCCCCATCCCATCCCGATCCACCCTGCTTCGTCCCTCCTCACCCCGCCCCATCCCGCCCCGCTCTGCCGCGACGCGTCGCGGCGCGGTGCGGGTAACGAGTGGCGCTGAGCGGCGGAGGCAGCGGCGAGCGCGCGAGCACACGCAACGGCCATTAGCGGCGACCTGCACGCGACGCGCGCCACCGCGAAAAACGCGCGGGAGCGCGCGCGCTTTGCAAGCGGCTAAAGGGGCGAGAGGAGGATAGAGGTCGCGGGAGGAGTCCGGGCGGAGAGTGAAGGAGAGCGAAAGAGAAAGGAAGAGGAGGATTACGAGAAGTACAAAAAATAAAAATCTATAAAACCTCAAAAGTACGGACTCGAAAAGTAATTATTTCGAAAACGAGAATAAAAACAATTAAAAATCGTGCATTCGTAGTTATAAACTTTGTTCAGGTAACTTGAAACCTACATGTAATTGCAGTAAATGTGTATATGAATGTTTCGAAAGCACGAGAAAATGAAACGAACATTCAATAGGAAGGCGAATTCACCTGCGGTGTACCCTTCAGTTTGCTTATCTCATTTTGTATGTCGCTCTCCCTCATCTTTTCGTTTTATCTCTTGCTCTCCCTTTTGTTTCTCTCTCTCTCTGTCTCTCTCTCTCGCTCTCATTTGGCTTCTCACTCTCTCTGTCTCTCTCTCTCTCTCACTCACACACACACTTTTTTTGCGATTGGGTCCATTGTTAGAAAAAAGTACGGTACACTAAGGAAGACGTTCAGGCATAATCAAAATGTGAAGTATGCTCTCGTACACGAACCACTCTGCAATACCAGTGCGTCGACAGTGCAGACCCACCGCTCAATCCACCGTAAAGCTCTCAAGCCACCGGATGTGCAACTCTCGCAATGGATCCGAGAAAATGAGTGAGCTGCCTGGCCGCGCTTGCGATGTCCCCAGGTGTTACTGCGACATGGTTCCGCTCATTTGCCTCGCTAATTGGCCCAGTTTGTATTAACCACAGTGTGCGACGTTGCACAAGATTTAATCGTTATTGGCAGCATCCCAATTAGCCCGTGAAAAATAGTCATCTGCCGCGTGATGAATGGCGCGAACGCTTCGTGTTTTTGTCGTGACCTGCCTCGCTCAGCGGGCGAATCAGGTCCCTCGACGGTTTCTCTGACGCGAAAAAAAAATATGGCGTTGCGTCGCGCTGGTACGCTGAATATGATTAACACAAGCCACGGAGAACATTTTGCAACAAGAGTATGTTCTAAAACTTCGTTTTCTTAACCTCTTCGTTCCTGTTGCTTCGCTAAGAAAATGTTTTAATATCACTGGAAAGGTGTGACATGTTTCAGATTTTTATATACAGGGTTCGCAAACCTTAATTATCTGATAGGGTTAGTGATACTTTTGTTTAAATTATGCTATTTTTCTGGGTCAGATTCCTGTAAAGCATGTAAGAGAGAACATTGTCAATAATGCTCATTATATCAATGCTATAATGAGTGTTCGTTTCCTTAATATCTGGCGTATATTGAAATATCATGAATAGAAAGAAATCTTTACAATTGAAATAAGGAAAGGAACTACTGCGAGCCAGGAGAAGTTATTAACTGCAGTCTGGATAGAATGACTAGGTAGTGAACGAGCAGGTATTTGAAGGTTCTCTATTACTTAACAAGAACATATGATGTGATCTTGTTAATGAATTTCAACAAGTATTGTTCCTTCAGATCAAAATTTCACTAAAGAGACTTCTTAGAAAACAATAAATCAAAAAGCAATGAAAATATGATAATCCTATTGGTCTTATGTTTTTGTATAAGTGAAATACCACGAGTGCTTTGGAAATTATCGATCAATCTCCAACTCGCGAAGTGAGGAAGGGATTTATCTGAGAATTCCCAAAGCACGAGTGTTATTTAATATGAGTATTCCATACATGAATTTATGTCAAACAGAGTTCCAATTGCAACAAATATTGAAAATAACTGAAAGCTATTTTAAAATCAAAGAGGTTATGTTATATTACATACGCAGTTTATGGGACATCGACAAAGCGATCGATGACATAGCCTCCTAAGATAGATGAGTCACAGTTTGATTGGTCAGTAGGGAGAAGCGGTTAGAAAAATCGGATAGAAAAAAGCGATAATTTTTTTCAGATATACCACCGCCCTGATTGGGACATTTTGTATGTATAGTTAAGCACTATTGGTTTTAATTTCACAAGTGGAATAGTCATAGGTTATTATAAGTAATGTCATAGTGAAGAGAGATTTAGGAGAATTCCCTAGGCATGAGTGGTATTTTAATCATTATTTTGTGAAAAAATATACATACACACACATACACACACGCAAACACAACTCAATAAACTCAAATACTACTATTAAAACAGATTCTTTTGCTGATAGACACCTGGGTGGTTGACGCTGTTTCATCTTACGATTAGTCACTCAGCTTACGAGTGAAATTTTTAATAAAATTAATCCTGCTCTCCCTCCCTCCCTCCCTCATATTCTCCCTGTGTGTGTGTGTCTCTATCTGTGTGTGTGTGTATCTTTAGCTCTCTCCCTCGTTCTGTTTCTTTCTTTGATTTTTCTCTCTGCACCCCCTGTCTATCTCTGCCTCTCCCCTGCCTCTGTCTCTCGGCCTTTCTTCCTCTCTGTCTTTATCTTCTTCTCTCCCTCTTTCTGCCTTTCTCTTTGGCTCTCCCCGTCTCTGATCTCCCTCCATTTCACTCTGCCTCCTTCCATTCCTTTCTATCTGCCTCGCTCTCTTTCTCTCTGCTTCACTCCCCTTCTCTCTACCTCCCTCTCTCTCTCTGCCTTCCTCCTCTCTCTCTGCCTTCCTCCTCTCTCTCTGCTCTCTCCTCCTCTTTCTCTCTCTGCCTCCTCTTTCTCTCTCTGCCTCCTCTTTCTCTCTCTGCTCTCTCTCTGCCTTCCTCCTCTCTCTCTCTGCCTTCTTCCTCCCCTCTCTTTCTCTGCCTCCCTTCACCTCCCTCTCTCTCTTTCTCCCTCTTTGCTTCCCTCTTTGCCCTTTGCCTCTCCCACACACAAACCCTTTGGGGCAGAGTGTTGTCGGAGAACGCGGTAGTCCAACGTGGTCGGGCGGCGGCGCTGGGGCAGGGCGCGTGTGAGGCGTCGTTCTGCTCGAGGCGGCGTGGGTGGCGCCGCGCCTCCTCGTCGCCCACGCGCGCACTTGGCTGAAAGCGGCGCTTCTGGGCCCTCGCCTCAAGGCCCCTCCGCCGCGCCCACGCCGCGCCGCCGCGCCGCACGCACGCTACGTCCACGGCTGCGAAGGGCGAAAGCGGAAGGCAGCCTCCTTACTGCATGGCGCCGTCCGATGTTTTAGCCACCCGCCTCTCGGTTAATGTTCCCGCTGTCCTTCTGACCGGGGGATCTACAGTTCGAGACTCGGCGGCGGTAGGTGTTTTGGCATTAGCTAGATAACTATTCAGCCTCTGTCTGGAGGAGCACTCTAGAAGCCGGTTGCTGTGATCGGTAGTTTTACTTGGTTTCTTCATTCAACTCTAGGCGAATGCCGGAGCAGTACCCTAACAAATGGGTCATGGACCGCGCGTGATCTTTCATTCCTCTTCCTTATCCTATTCTCTCTTCTCTTACACCCTTACACTCACATGCCCTGCACTACCACACATGTCGGGAGACCAGTCGGGAGCTTAGAGCTTTTCCCGACTGGAGCTGTTCTCCGCTGGTGGAAGGTACTTGGTTGAGGAAAATCCCGCAACCCGATGAGTGGCCGGCATCGGATCTCGCCATGTTGCGGGCGGGAACCACTGCCACCGCCCGTGATAAAAAAAGTATATACTACAGTTATCCGACTAAAGACATAGCAGTTCACGAACAGAAACACGAAATAGTAAATCAACCCAGCCGCTCTCGTAGTGTGTGGTACATTACCTCAGTTTTATAACAACCACAACCCCTGAGACATTAAGAATACAACAACCTCTTAGGATGAGATCAATTAGCACATTGGGGTGAGATAAGATGATAAAAAATAGCAATGGGAATCCAAAGATGAGATGAAGCAATTATAGTCTAACTGTAATTCCTGAAACTCTTCTCTTTTTTATGTAAAACTCATGTTTCTTTGTTTACATTTGAAATCTAAAAGTAATAGAGAAGAATATTGTGGGGTGTTGCTTGCAATATATCCATATAAACAATATTTCTATTCCGGGATTTGAGAAAATTGGATGCAAATAATTCTCCTGAACCTAAAGAAATGACGTTTGGTTAGGAAATTGGCGCGTTGATTTCCAGTGGCGACACCTTCACATCGTCAGTAAATATGATTACCCGCGTAGTTTTATTTGATGGAATGTGAGGAAAATGAGGTTAATTTACCTAATACATATTTTTCTAATTGTACTATTAATAACATTACAATTAAGAATAATTATTTCCTAAACCGAAGTGAATAACTTCTGAATTGTTTGAATCTCATTTGTTTTGTACATCTCCATGATTTTTCTTAACAAACATTTGACTTGCGATGAATCGATGGTTGTTTACGTTGCTAAGGATGTTAAATTTCTTAACGTACAGGTACGTACAAGTGCACTTAACAAACCTGCAGAGTTGCGTGTTATCAGGGGTTAAAGACGCATGTGACCGATAAGACATTAAGAGATGAAAATGTTTATTATCACTAAATTTTCAGTTTAAAAATGCCTGCGTTAAACTGGCGCCGACTCTTAGGCTCGTCATCTCTAGACTTCGGATATTTAGGCTCTAAAACATTCCATTTGAGGTGCCTAAAGTAGAGTTTCTTAAATGGCGAAAATAGGAGTATTCGTAACTGAACAAGGCTATGTAAATATGGATGTAGGAATGTAGCTACATTCATTCATTATAATTTTGAAATACAGAAATTAAAATGCTACGAAACATAATGGCATTTTTCAAAAGTATTACACTTCACGTCAAATCAGTTCAAACGCGATTTTTTATGTTAAATGACAAACTATCTCTCGAATAAGATAGAAGAGGATAGATTTCGATTCAGTGTAAACTGGAATGTTATTTGAAATCATCAATAGGTAGCATTATAAATGAACTTTTAGTACCAAATTTATGAGACAGTCATAAAGAAAAATATACTACAGAAAACTATTTTATAAAGAACTGTGTTTTAATTAATAAACTCAAATCATAACTCTTATTTCATAAAAGAATGTTCAAATCCATGGACAAAACCGGGACACAAATAGACGGAGACGAATGCCACAAAACCAGAAACGATCCCTGGAAAACAGGGGGCGAATTGTCACTCTATTAGAACAGTTTGGAGAATTATAGAAAATCTGGAAAAGTTTGGATCAAACTTTCGACAGAGCCATTTTACAAAATATAAATTTCGCACACGTGTTCGCAGTACTGTACCGGATCAGATCGCAGTATTTTGGTGTTGGCTTTCGTGATGACTAGCTCTGGCACTCCAGCGTGCTTGGTCTCCGGTTCCGAGGCCGCCTGGAATTGGTGATTGGCGCTGTGTTGCGGGCAATTTGACAGTGTGCACTTGGCGCGTGGAGGGTCTCCAAAATGCCGACGCACACGCCCTCTGTGAAAGGCGACACGGCGGCGTCAATTGAAGCCACAAAGAGCCCCTCACCTAGGGTTGCCAACCACCCTCCATTTGGGAGGACAGTCCTTCATTGGCGTCAGTTATCTACCCGTCCTTTTTATATTTTAAATGTCCTTCTTTTAGTACATTTTTAACATTTGTTGTCATTTACTTTATCTCATGAATAACATCTGCTACGCTGTATCATTTATTGTTCAATTAAGAATAGAGAACGTGAATATCTTTTTTATGAACGTTGTCACACGCATATGGCACACGCATGCATGATAGTGTCTCTGTCTAGCGACTAAAATAAAAGAGTCGCTCAGATCATCTTCATCTCTTTTTTGCAATCGTATCTTTTCACTTGAATCGCAAATGGAGAGAAGAAAGTAATAGACTTGATGTTTGTATAAATTAAATATTTATGAAAAGGAACGTGTAGAAACAGCTTTGCTTTTTTTGGCTTAACGTGTGTCCTCCCTTTTACATGAACCTTCCTGGCAACCTTACCTTCACCGGTTCGGTCTACACCAGTGGAATGAATGGCACCGCCAAATGGAGTGGAACAATTGAAACAGGAAATTGGGTATGCACGCCATATCCTAAAGTTTTAAGTACAAACTCAAATACACTTACAACTGACACTTCTCAACTGAAGGTTTCTAGGTGTTAGTTTAACATCTTAGTGTTTTGAGAACCAGAAAAATAGCTATGTTGAAGCCACTGTACTGATATTTCTACAGGCTATAATTGATCTACTGTATAAATTGCGATGAGGTCTAGTGGATTGTAGGATTTTTAGGATAAAATCTAAAACTCTAATACAGATGAGTTTATAAATGCATATTAACTATGATGACATCCATCATTTCATTAGAATTTCTATGAAAATGTAGTTTAATTTTCCATGTATTAGATTCAAGTAGCATTCTAGAAAGCAACATTTTAGCTATGAACCTAGGATTGTATGCAAATATTCTATTATCATTTTGTACTCCTCTTTAATTTATTCATCTTTTACCTGATTGAATTCTGTCAGTCTCCGAAAATAGTATTTAAAGTCCGGTGGCATCTGTGACTTGGTTAGGCGGAAGAACGGGCCTAATGACCCGAGTCTCGTCACATTAATAAACTCGCTATATTATTATTGTTATTATTATTATTATTATTATTATTATTATTATTATTATTATTATTATTATTATTATTATTATTATTATTATCCTCTTTATTCACAGTTTTCCTGGTACATAAGGCGGCCATACAGACATTATGTTTTATCAAAGCATGACAACCATCAATTATTTCATGTAAACAATATAACAAAATAGTAAGATGAATAAGAGATTTAAAATAAACTATATACATATCAAAATAAGTTATAAACAATGAATTCATATATATCCTAGAAACTATATGCATATCAAAATAAATTATAAACAATGAATTCAGAACCCCTCATTATTTCCCAGAAATTTCCTCACTAAAGAGCAAGTACTCAGAATCACAGATTTTTGTAGATTGATAATGATGTTCTTTTTAATGGATAACCGCTCAAGTGAACACCTCAAGGTCTTCGGGATGATTCCTGTTGCTGAGAGAACTATGGGGATGGTCTCGATCTCCCGGACGTTCCATTGCTCCTTTACGATATGTGCCAGCTCCCTGTATTTCTGGATTTTAGTGTTATATACTTTGGTGAGATTGCTTGTTTCTACGACTGCTATATCAATAAACCATACTTTCTTCTTGTTTTTATCCAAAAATGTCATGTCAGGTCTATTGTGGCGGACTGTTCGATCTGTCAATATACTTCTGTCCCAGTATAACTTATAGGTAACATTTTCTATGACATTTTGTGGGATATACTTGAAGCATGGTATGTTGTGTTAGTGCTAACCCGTAGATTTTCACAAGCTGGGCGTGGATAATTCGGCCGACCATATCATGTCTTTGCTTATATTCTGTGGGAGCCAGTATGCTACAGCCTGCTATGATATGTTGTATCGTCTCATGAGATTGATCACAGGCGCGACAGTTATCGCAGGGCACCTCCGTGTCATTGACGATATATTTGAGGTAATTCTTTGTTGTAACAACTTGGTCTTGGATTGCAACCATGAAACCCTCCGTCTCAGGGAACAGATATCCGATGGTGAGCCACTTGTACGACATAACAACGTCTACATTTGAATTCGCTATCTCTGCAGGATATCTCCCATGAAGTGCCTTCTGTTTCCATAGTTCAATCTCCACGTCAAAGGATGGTTGTCTGAGGTCCATATCGTGTTTCAAGCTGAGAGCTGTGTTATTGTCATCTGCCTCCTGGAGAACTGTGTGAAGCTGGGATGATACAGCATTGTTTCGGAAATACTGGCGCATATTGATAATCTGTTTTGTGTGTACTCTCAATTTTTATGATGCCACGACCTCACATCTTCCTCGGGAGTGTGACTCTTTGAACTGCACTTTTCGGGTGATGATATTTGTTGCGGGTCAATTGAACTCTGATTAGTCTCTCCAATGATTCGAGATCAGTTATTATTATTATTATTATTATTATTATTATTATTATTATTATTATTATTATTATTATTATTATTATTATTATTATTATTATTATTATTATTACCCTGAGGATATTTCGGACCTTAATTAGTGGAGTTGGGGCAAATGATGACAGCAAAATCATCCGTAATATTGTCGCGGTGTACGCAGATTTCGTCGATTGCCGTGCTGTCCTCTCCATTCTACACAGAGAAAATGTCTGTTAGACGTTCTACCAAATACAAAGCATGTGATATTTTGAATATAAATCTTACGAAAACACAAAAATCAATAATTGAATAAATTTAATTTCTTTTAATAACAAAATTTGTTCGAGAAACCTTTCTGTAAGAACTCCTACTACACAATCAACTGTTTCTCGGTACTATTCATTGTGCATGGTTTGTCTTAAATCCCTTTTGATTTCATACGAGAAAAGAATGCTAAAACGCTCTATCTACATAAGATATTTTTTGAACAATCATACCTGATAAGTTTCATCAGTGGCCCCATGAACTGAAGCATTGAAATCCATTTGCCATATTTCAACTCCGCCATTTTATCTCCATTACCATTATAATTTCCAATCTGAGCAAGGCAGCGAAGGGAGGCTCTTTCACCGCCGAGGGGCACGTGAGCGTTGAGTGGATCGTTACATTTTCCCACCCTGAGCGAGTCTGAATGAAGCGAGGGAGCGCAGAGAAAAATGAGGAGGACGCGGTTCGCAAATCGAGTTCATCACCGGTAAGTGGGCGGCGGGGGCGCAGGCGGCGCGGCGCAGCGTGGCATGGCAGGCGGGCGCGACCGCACGGCGCCGTTCAATGGAGCCCCATTCATAATGCTCCAGCGGGCGACTCTGCCCCCATCCCGCCGCCATCCCGCCCCCACCCCGCCCCCACTCCGCCCCCGCCACGCTCCCGCTCCGCCCGGTCCCCACCCAGCCCACACCCCGCCTCCTCCCCGCCCCGCCCCCTCCCCACCCCGCCCCGTCCCTCCTCACCACTCCCCGCCCCTCCCCGCCCCTCTCCGCCCCACACCTAGCCCCCTTCCACCACACCACCCACTCCCACCGCCCCCACCCCGCTCCCGCTCCACCCGCTCCCACCCCGCTCCCACTCCGCTCCCCCGCTCCCACCCCGCTCCCACCCCCGCTCCACCCCGCTCCCCCGCCCTGCCACGCCCACGCCTCGCCCCACACCGCCCCCATCCCTCTCCCACCCCGCCCCCCGCCCCGGCCCTCTTCCCATGCGGGAGCGCCATTCGGTGTTTGCGCAGGCGAAAGCAAATAAACTGAGAATGCGGACTTGTTACGACTCGCGCAGGCAGAAACGCCCGCCGCACGCATTCCCGCTCGTCTGCTGGGCCTCCTGCGCCTATCGCTGCTTTTGCTACTGGACCGCCGTCGCCCGTGCAGATTTCCTCCCGCTCTATTTCAGACCCTTGCTCCCAACCCCACACTCACAGCCTCACGCTCTGTCCCGCTCTCTCTCTCTCTCTCTCTCTCTCTCATCTCCGCCTCACGCTCTCTGCCCCGTCTTGCCCCGCGCACTCTCAGCTCAACAATCTGTCTCACGCTCTCTGTCCCGCATTTCTTGCGCTCTAACCCGCGCCCTCAGCTCTGCAATCTCTCTCATGCTCTCTATCCAGCGGTGTCCCGCGCTCTCTCAGACTTGTGCTCTCGGAGTCCTTGTGCTCTCGGAGTCCAGTCGGAAGCTTGACCCCGTTGGGGAAGTACCACACTGGTGAGAGCTACCTGGATGGGGGAAATTCCCGCAAGCCGACGAAGGTCGGCGCCGGATCTTGCCGCCCAGGAGAATAAGATCACCTCCGCCTCCAACGATAAAAGCATTTACTACACTTACTGGACTAATGGTCTTAGAAGTTGACGCGCCCAGAACCACTGATCAATCAATCAATCAATCGACTTTGTGCTTTGCATTTCCTCCGGTCCCACTTCTTGTGGCTGTCCCCGACCTCCTGGTGCTCTCACCACCGCGCCTGCAGAGGCTATCGTCCTACTTTCCCTCCGCTCCCTCGCCCTCTTCAGTCTCCGGCGCGCAGTTCTGTCCGCACTCACCCGCCCTCGCCCCCGGCGCTTCGCTCGCGTCCACTCCGCTCTGAAGAGGCGTCTGAAAACACGGCGGACGAAGTGCGCTGGTCCTCTGGCTTCCGGCTTCAACGCACCGTTTACCGGGACGGGTGTGGCAAGTGGTTGGCTTCGCAATGGGAGGCCCATGTTCGATTTCTTTGTCAATGTTCCTGACGCCCTCTGTGCTCAAGAAGTAACTCATGTTTTTACCGCCCAGGTAAATAAAGAAATTATGTGTTTACTCTCACATACAGGGCAGCGAGGTTGTGCCGACCTTCGCCGTACACAGAAAATAGTTTCTAAGGGTACGAATATCAGATTTATAGAAATTCAAATAAATGTAGTAATGGAGAAGAGCTTAAAACAGTGACAACTCACGTGTTTCACTAACACTTCACTAGTGTTGACAAAAATTTAATACTTGCATTTCATAAAAACGTTAACGCGATAATTCCTTCCTCATTCTTGTATGTTCTTTTCCATTCTGACACATACACGTACCCATTCATGTTCTACACTACCACTCATTTTCTAAGACCAATAAGGATCGTAGAGCTTGTGTAGGCTGGAGGGGTACCCCGTTCCCAAGGGAAATCCCGTAAGTGATGTGAAGATCGCCGCCGGATCCTACATTCTAATTGAGTGGAACACCTTCACTTCCCGAGAAACACTTACGAGACGAATGGCGTGAGTAATTGCGGACGGAATCACAACTCACTTTCCGACACTCACTTAATAATTCACTCTTTAATTTATTCACTTACTTGCGTGCTCACTTAAGCACTAACTTACTTACTCATTCACTCACTCACTCGCTC
>BLKR01006216.1:0-62152 GCA_011170035.1 Teleogryllus occipitalis
ATAAACTATATCGAAAAAACTGGAAAAGTCGTGTCCTGAGAATGCCAGAACATGGATAAGTAAACTTATTCTTCAATATACATCTTAAGGAAAAAGAAGTATTGGACGTCTATTGAAGGGATGGCATGAACAATTTCGAGACGAAACAGATCAAGAGGTCTAATTCTTGCTGTCGACGATGATGATGACAACGTGTAAAAATTTTTATTACTTCGCTCAGCCCCGCCGTCGAAAGCAAGGCAGGCCACGCCGGTCTGTCGTCGCGCATCTTGCAGGGCCGAGCAGTGGACAGCTCGGCGCACAGCGAGCTGTCGCCGCTGATTGCATTAAGCGCTTGCGGGCGCCCACTTGACGGCTGGCACGCCGGGGCATCCAGAAGCACGTCGCGCGGCGCGCAGCTGGCGGGGGCGGGGCTCGCTCGCACGCCCTACCGGCCGAGTGCGGCTCGGAGCCAACACAGCCGCTCACCCTGCAGTTGATCTCTCCGGGAGATCCTAGGTTCGAGTCCTGACGGCGGCAGCTTTTCAGCTAGGTCGAATTCAGTCGCTGTCTGGAGGAGAATTCTAGCGGCCGGCCGCTCTGATCGGTAGTTTTCCGTGGTTTCTCCGATCAACACTAGGCGAATGCCGGAGCAATACCCTAACAAACGGGCCACGGACCGCGCGCGATCTATCCTTCCTCTTCCTTGTCCTATCCTCTCCCCTTACACACACACTTGCACTAACATGCACTACACTACCACATATTCCGGGAGACCGGTCGGAAGCTTGGAGCTTGTCCCGTCTGGGGCGGTGCCTCGCTAGTGGGAGAGTCCTGGTTAGGGTGAAACCCCACTAGCTACGACGGTAGGTCGGCGCCGGATCTCGCCATTCAGCGGGGAAAGATCACCGCCATCTCCCGAGGGAAAAACATGCACTATACTAACGGGACTAATGACCAAAGCAGTTGACGCTCGCGGAAACACGAAAAAATCAATCAATCTATCGTGTCCCAACGGTGGCAGGATTTTCAACACTACCTATATCGCGGTTTTTATAACTCTGACTCGCAAGGCCCGTCGCCACGGAGGCATTATGGCACGGTTTTTTGTGTCTTTCTCGGTCGTGTCGTTAGAGTCACTTCATCTGCTGCACTGCTTTATACGGTCGCGATCATGCGACACGTCCCGGCACGATAGAGAAAGACGCGAAAAACAGTGACATAATGCCTCTGTGGAGACTGGCCTTGAGAAGCAGAGTTATAAAAAGCGCACTAATACGTTGAATGCAGCCCCTGTCTGGAGGAGAATTCTAGCTGACGGCTGCTCTGATCGGTGGTTTTGCGTAGTTTCTCCGATCATTACCAGGCGAATACCGGAGCCGAATTCCAAGTAAAGGACCACGGTCCGCGCGCGATTTTTCCTTCCTCTTCCGTATTAACACTCATCCCTTATTTACATGCACAATCACATGCACTACACTACCAGTTTATCGGGAGACCAGTCGGGATCTTGGGGCTTGTTCAGGCTGGGGCATTGCCTCGCTAGCGGGACATACATGGATGGGGAAACCCTGCTTGTCAAGCGATATGCCCGAAATATCTATTTAAGAAGGCTGATCAAAGGGTAGAAGCCAATCGGAACTTTCGCTTTAATTATTCACTTTTATCTCCTTAATGTTCATTTCATCGTGTATGAACTTTCAACATAATGATTCCTGTTTAAATGGTCAACGAGTAACCTTTAATAAATCATGTTTATTAATTGAGTTTATCCACCACAGTGTTGGAAGTAGAGAAGGTAGAGAGGAGGCACACACTCAAAAGAACTGGGATGTAAAATGCGGAAGACAAGTGTACTTCACTTTCGTCAGTCTATACTGCGGTTTTTACTTTGCTGCATCTGACACTTGATCAGCCGTTACAGTGTTGTCCAATGGAACTTATATGTCACTACAGATGCGTCATAATGGTGGCGTTCAGCCTTCCGATTGGATGACCCCGAAACACCTGATATTCTTTAAACGCAGCTCTGTGAAAACTGCAGTATACAATAAGATCCTGGGCTCTGCCTCCCTGTACTCTGCCTGCCCCATCTCAATCACACCCTCATCCTCCAAGTGGTCCGTGACCGTTTTAAAGGTACGACTCTGGAATTCGCCCCGTGAAGTTAGGAAGAAGCCATCTCGTAGTCATAAGACGAAAGACCCATCAGGACGGACTATTCTCATCCACCGATCGAAAAGCCCAATTACCATTCTGGATGTGGAAAATTCGTTATCGGGACTCGTCCATAAACCTATCTCCACATACGAGGCCAGTAGGGGGCTCGTAACGTTCGCTAAAGCAACCTTGTACTGTTGATGGTGATGCTGATGGCAGCTACATTCCGTTCCTGCGCGGGTAAAACGGAGGCATATGTCTACATGTCCTCAATGGATCACCAAACGGCATTTATCGCTCACTTCCTCTCTTTGGATTTATGGTTTAGTGGATCCGGGCGCGTCATCTCGTAAATCCGCTAGTCCCGTAAGTGTAGTGCATGGTTTTATCGAGTGGTGTGGCGGTGATCATCCCATGCCTATCCGGCGCCGACCTCCACGTCGGCTAGTAGGGTTTTCCCCAACCAAGCATCTCCCTCCAGCGGGGCGCTGCCCATCCACGACAAGCTCTAAGCTCCCGACTCGACCCCTGACACATGAGTAGTGTAGTGCATGTAAGTGTAAGTTTATAGGTAAGGGGTGAGGATAGGACAAGATTGCGCGCATTGTGTTGCCCATTTATTAAGGTACTGCTTCGGCATTCGCCTGGTGTTGAATGGAGAAACCACGGAAAACTACCGATCAGAGCAGCCGTCCGCTAGAATTCTCCTCCAGACAGCGGCTGAATTCGACCTAGCTGACAAGCTAGTATCGAAAATCCTGCTACCGTCGGGACTCGAACCCTAGGACCTCCCGGTCAGAGGCGCTGCAGTGACATCAGTTGATGCTCTGAACCACCTAAGCCAGTTTTCTCTCTTTGGATGATGAGAGATGATCGCAGGGGGTCTTTAATGAGAGATGCATCACTGTAAATGGAATTATACATCGCTCAGTTCCATTCATCGTTTGAAGTTGCGCACCTTTATCAAGCAAGTTTCACTTTTAAATAATGAATCTCTAAGTGCGAATTGTCGCAGTTTAACTTGTTTGTATTATACTACGAATCAAAGTTGGTACGTCCATTCCAAAATCTTCACTATAAGGTCGAGTTGTCCTTGGAATCATCCGTCTATTATCGAATTAAGCCTGAAATGGCGACGTACCGGTCGGCCCGTTGAGGGAAGACTATCGGAATGAAGACGGCTGAAAGCAACTGCATTTCATCCGCGATGTCACCCGAGATCAGAGGTGGGGTCAGCGTTGCCATCCGGCGCACAATGAGGTCAGCCCTGCACCTGCTCTCAGCTCCCAGTTGAATGAGGGGGGGGAGGCGTTCGCCAATTGACTTCAATTTCCGTTCCCCGCCGTTCGTCGCAGCAATTGGAGAGATCGTAATTGGACAACGGTGGTCATCGTAAGTTGTTTGTGCTGCTGTTATTCACAAACACGATTTCTTTATGCCAGGGCTTTCCCAAAGTTTGAACTGGGTGACCACTAAATCTAAGTTCACACATTTACTGTACTGAAACAATAGATTTTCCCGAAAGCCGAAAGGTTTGGTTTTGGTTCACATGTTTTAGTCACGTATCTAAAGGGTGTGGGGACGAGAAATAAGAGTATCTCTTTTTAAATATTTGCGATGCTTTGCTTTGGATTTGTGTGTGTGTGTGTGTGTGTGTGTGTGTGTGTGTGTGTGTGTGTGTGATAGTGCTTCTTACGAAATCTCCTATATTTTCTAGTCAATGATCGATATATTACGGTCGATTTCCATCTCCGTTCCCTTTAAATTTTATTTAATATTTATCCGGACGTGGTGTCAAGAGATAATTTATATATAAATAACAGTGGTAGGTGACATTTTTTTCTTGTCAAACGCTTTGAGTCATTGCCAACAAATACATACGTTACCTAATCAAGTAATTTGGTGAATATGTGTATTGTGAAGTAATTAGTCATATTTCTATTGCTGCTATTTTAATCGTGGATTCTGTTTTCTGCACTCAGTCTATAATGTTACACATATGTATGAAAACAATTGTTTCTATTTGGTGTGATTGATGAATACGCGTTTACTGAAGAAAGATGTTCGATTGTTGACAGCTTTCAAAAACGAGTGCAACATATTACGACAGTTATATAGTGATCTAGTTATTTAGTGAAACGATATGGTGTAGAAAATTCGAGGACTTGGACCGACTGAGATGAGATGACCGAATGAGCGCCACAACTGTTGCCCATGCAACAACTCTTACCAGAAGCACGTAGGTTTCAATTCGCTACGGTAGCAGAAATCTCCACATTAGCTACATCGCAAGACCGGACTCAGCCGTTTCCTGGAAGGGAATTCCCACGGGAGGCTGCACTGTCTGGTAGTTTTCCGTGCTTACTTTGATCAATACTACGCGAATGTTGGAGCAGCATCCTCACAAATGAACTACGGACCGCGCACGATCTTTTCCTTCCTCTTCCTTGTCCTATCCTTATCCGTTCCTTACACAAATTTACACTTACATGCAGTACACAACCACACTTGCCGGAAGACCAGCACGGAGGTTAGAGATTGGCCAGGGTGGGACGGTGCCCCGCTGGGAGAGATACGTGGAGAGGAAGACCACCCGCAAACCGACGTGTAGTTCGGGGCTGAATCTCACTATCCACCGGAGGGGGGGACAACGTCAACGCCACCACTGGCATACAAATATCACTACAGGAAGGGGACTAATGACCATTGCAGTTGACGCGCCCGAGAACATCAATCAATCAATCAATCAATCAATCAATCAATCAATCAATCGAGGGCGTTACTCGTTTCGTGAGGCGTAGGGGAAGCGTCCCCTTCCTTTTTCCGTCTTCTCTCCTCCCGACCGTTCGTCCAGGAGTTGGAAGATTGGTGGGTGGGCGAGAGAAAGACCGGGAGAGGTGGCTCAGGGCATCACCTGATGTAACTGCAGTACGACTGAGCGGGAGGTCCTAGGTTCGAGACCCGACGGGTTTCAGGATTTTCGTCATTAGCTTCTCAGGTAGGTCGAATTCAGTCGCTGTCTAGAGGAGACTTCTAGCGGCCGGATGGTCCGATCGGTAGTTTTCCGTGGTTTCTCCGATCAACACCACGTGAATGCCGGAACTGTAACATAATAAATGGGCCAACGACCGCGCGCGATCTTTCCTTTCCTTGTTCTATCCTACCCCTTAGTTACACACACTTACGCGCACTACACTACACGCGGGAGACCGGCCGGGAGCTTAGAGCTTGTCCCAGCTGGGGGCGGTGCTCCGCTAGTGGGAGATACCTGGTTCAGGAAAATTCCGCTAACCGACGGTATGTCGGCGCTGGATCTCACCGGGGAAAATTACCGCTACCTTGAGAGTAAAAAACAACAACTACACTTTCGGAACTAATGACCTTAGCAGTTGACGCGCACGGAATCACTAATTAATCGATCAATCAACCAATCAGCGTGAGAAAGATTGGGGCTAGGCAATTGTCAACTAATGTCCCACGATTACCAACTCTTACGCAATGTAGAAGAGCATCTTTTGACACGGACACCGTAAGCGTTGCGGCACTTCCTTGAATGACGATGAGAAAATTACCCGGTGGCATTAGATGTCAATGGAGGATACACAGCTGTCAATCAAAATTTGAGCGCTCGCGCAGTGGAAGTTAAGTTTCTGCGAGGCTCAGCTGTACGACTAGTTCTTATTGAAGTGCTCGATGGAGTTGCGAGGTGGCCTACATGCGTGTAGTCTGGGTGAGCGGCTCAGATTAGTGCAGAACTTGGAAAATCCCACGCATCCCGGCTTCTAAGCCCTGCTCACTCTCGCAAAGACAACGCAAAGCTAAGGGAAGCGACTACGCCAACGGGAAGCGACTACCTATCACAAATTGTGCTTCACAATCCTGCCTTACGTACTCACTTGAATTTTATGGGTTCATTCACAATCCTTTCTCACACTTTTCTTTTGAACCAAGGTCACGCGAAATTTCACATTTTTTTCACGGACTCCGTCACATGCTGTTTTTATTTCCTGTTAAATCACATTATATTCTTTTAGTGTATTGTGAAAGTAGCAATATAAATTAAATATTGGAAACACATAAGAACTGGTAAGTAAATGAAAGACGAAATATATTCAATGCAAATAATGGAGGAAACAATTTTATTGTTTGGGTGAGTTGAATCCGGTGTTAGGAATTTTGAAGGATAACGCTATATATAATACCATATCATTATTTTAAAAAATAGTTTGAGAATCTACAAAGTATTTTCAAAGTAGATACTTTTTAAAATGAAATATTTATTTTTTTCAATAGATGTCGAAAACACATTGTACTACACGAAATACATTTCTTTTTACTTTCTACCTATGTATGCTTTGTGAATTTTTATAGGCTCCTTTCCAGAATGGTAGACCACTTGCATACATCTCCATCCTATGTTAATATCCGTGATGCCGTTTTGCTTGTATCAACCTTGACGTTCACGTTTCACTTCCTCGTGCCTTAAAGTAAGTTGATACTTTTAAGATTAATATTTTTATCATTACAGCACGTAGGAAACGTTCTAATATTGAATACGTTCTATCTATTTGCATACTTCTATCTTTCTTCCTTTTTTTCCAAAGTACACATCTGCATTCCTCACTGGCGCAGCGCATCTAAGGCATTCCAATGAGGCCTCTTCGTCATTTGTATTTACAGACCTTGACTCACTAGCATTGACGACCTTATCAGAACGAGGTGAGGTTCTATCTGAAGACGCTGTAATCGGTTGTTTACAGGTCATGTTTTCTTTACCCTTCTGAAGGACAGCGTAGGAGGGGTACGTGTCGATATATCGATCGGAGAGAGAAGTCGAACGACAGGAATCAGTGCCAGAACCAACTTTTCACTATTACATTTTTATTTCTGTCAGTATAGATGAGAACGAATGATAAGAAATTTGAGATGAACACTTTTTTAATTCTGTAATCACGACTTGTTTATAATTTCGATATACTTCACGCAGTAAGTGTAATACCATTCGTAAGAATGATATCATTATGTTTTCTTATTACATTCGTTTCGTTTTGTGATCTCAATTTCAAAGGAAAGAAACTTTCCGATAGGTTTAGGCGAGGGTTATTTGATAATTTACTAGTTTTTAATGTCGTTCACAAGTTAATATTTGTGTTTTTACGCAATAACGTGATGCAAAATATCAGGCCTAACCAACAGATATTACACAATAGACATAACCAGCCATTACCAATAGTTAACTTTGCCTAATGTAGTAGGTCAGAAGTAGAATTCTTGGTTCTTTATAGTCAGTCATCGTTATCATCATCATCATCATCATCATCATCATCATCATCATCATTATCATCTTTTCTTCTTCTTCCTCACGCGCGCGGAACACTACTGGGTATTTAAAGGAGCCGCATGAGTGCGCCACCTACCACACGCCGCCGGCCGTTGAAGTGAAGTAGGCTGCATTTTAAGGCGTCTCGACCTCCAAGGCACGGCTTACCTCGTCGGGGTTGCTACGACAACCCCGACGGCACAGGCGATAAAAGCGTTAACTCCACATCGCTGCAGTCGTGCTACTGAAGTACAGGTCAAATAAATGCAATTCTACTTCCACTGTAAAATTCGTTCTTATCCCACTTCTTTAAGTGCTGTAGTGTTTCAAATAAGAATCCTGTGTGTAATATAATATGTGGTTTATTAGAAACTCCATTTTCTCGTTAAAAAGATGTTGAAAGGAAGTCTTAAGTTGTAAGTGCCCTAATGAATCTCTCTACAATATCTTGTACAAATTTTAAACCTTCGTGAGAAAAATTACAGCCTTTGTTTCAAACGGTTATGGTTTAAGGAATTGCCGTGGTTTTGTTCCTCTCCAACTCTACAGAAATTGATTTGTTGGATATTCTTGATTTTTTTACAACGAAAGCAACGTTTGAAACAGAAAAGGATTTGTAGCTGATAAATAACTCGATTGTTGCATAAACACTAAGAACATTTAAAATGCTTATAAAGTGAATCAATCGAGCATTTCAGACTACATACATGATTTTGTACAAACAGAATTTGCAATTATTTATGTTCAGATAGATGATACAACTTACATACGATACACTGATAATTGCAGAAGAAGAAATTTCTTCTGCAGTTAATAAGAAAACGAGTGAATGAAGACATCATAGACAAGTCTACAATCTTGCGGGATCGAAGCATGGATTTGGTGTTCACAAAAATGTCGATTTCTATTATCAAGATAAGCAAGTTTAAATTTACATTTCCCAACTATTTCTTCACCTAACTTCACAGCCATGAGCTGCCACTGGTTATTATTAGAAAATTTTAAAAATTCATATAAGTAGAAAATATTGTATACATGAGAATGGGGCCATTGGCGATATTCCACTTACATTTGTTTTGCAGACGATTTTGGCTGCACTCATAAGTATTTCATGGTTTAGAACAAAGTTAAAAATAAATACACAAACATAAATGCATACAACTGTATATGAACACATAATTACATAAATGAAAAATCACGGAAGATGCTGTTAATCTCTTGATTGCAGCAATATTATCGTTAAACTCGATTTTTGATTGATTTGATTGATTGATTTTTTCGTGTTTCCGGGGGCGTCAACTGCTTCGGTCATTAGTCCCGTTAGTGTAGTGCATGTTTTTTCTCGGGAGATGGCGGTGATCTCCCCCCGCTGGATGGCGAGATCCGGCACCGACCTACCGTCGGCTAGTGGGGTTTCCCCTTAACCAGGACTCTCCCACCAGCGGGGCACCGCCCCAGCCGGGACAAGCTCTAAGCTCCCGACCAGTCTTCCGGAATCTGTGATAGTGTGGTGCATGTTAGTGTAAGTGTGTGGTGCATGTTAGTGTTAGTGTTTGTTTTCCTAACATTTTTTTTCACATTTAACAGAAACATCACTTACAGAGAAGGAAAGTCAGTCGGACTGGTAGGCCAGAAGTCCTCCGGTGCGTTGCCTCGAATGTCGTTTCTGAAACAAGAGATACACTACATCAGATTGGATAATCGAACCAAAACGGCCGCCAAAATCTTCACACTCACCCCCGCGACCAATAATGCTAAACAATACATTCATCAACTGGCTCCCTCTCAATAAACCAATCAGATACGTAGGACTGAACATGGACACAAAACTCAATTGGAAACAGCATATAGACCAAAATCACTCAAGCCAGAATCAAATTAATACAGTTAAAGCCGTTAATACACAGATCCAGCCCATTATCATACAATTCAACATTACAAATATACAAAACAATAATAAGACCCATGCTATTATACGCCTGCCCAATCTGGTTAAATGCGGCAAAAACTAACCAAAGGAAACTTCAAATAATACAAAATCAATTTCTCAGAACTATTTCAAACGCTCCCTGGTATGTCACCAACAAACAGTTACATAATGAATTCGACCTAGAGACTATAGACCATCACATCACCTATCAAGTTACCAACTTCTTCTCAAACATATCACAAATCCCTTCACTATCAGTTCACAGACTCGGCAAAAACCCATCACATAGAACCCGGATACAAAATAAGTTTCCATTCCACATTTTACAGAAAAAAATCTCTGAATTAGATCCCGACTAGAGGAGCCCCAAGGGTAACCTCGACCTTGTATTAGTTTTAAGTTTTAATTTAAGTTAGCTATTAAGCCATCAAACATATGTAGAGTTATTTTAAACTGAGCTATGTATCCACCATCTATGAAAATAAATGAAGAAAAAAAAAAAGAAAACATCAGATTGGAACAACGTGCTTCGCGATTTTGATATAAATTTTAATGGAAAAGTAGTAATATTGTTTAAGAAACATATACTTCTCTTCTTTTAGTTGTGATAGGGGCGAGAACTGTTGGTAAGTTGAAACTATTTATTACTATTTGAGAATATATTTCTTATATTTCGATATAGTATATTTGTTTTTGTCTTTTTATTTTTAAGAAGAAAAAAGATTGAAAGGCCCATTGGTTTACCTCTCGTCAGTTCGGCAGCAATTCTCTTCTGTCGTTTACAGAAGATTCTGATCACAAATACGAGCAAAGGAACAAGTAGAGTAAATCACTCCGCAGTTGAAAATATCATTTGGGGGACATGGAGTGAAGGTTGTTTTTGCGGGATGAATAATCTTTTGGAACAAATAATAGGAATGTACCATGAGCGAAAGTATTAATGTAATATAAATGAATATCGATTTATATCCAGTTCCTTCACATACTTTTGTGAAGGCAAAGCCACAAATTTTCGTAATATTGTCGTTTAACATCCGGGATCTAAAAATGTGTCTTTTCCACCCTCTCCCGTCATGACACTGTTGAGGTTTTTCGAATTTGGCACCAATTTGGCTGCCAACTCTTCTTGTTTGCTCTAATGTACATAAAGTACGCTCATAAATATGATAGAAGTGTCTTTTTCATGAAAACGAACTTGCGATAATTACAAAAGTTCAAATTTTTTCGACTCTCCTACGACCACATTACTAAAGCAAATATTTTTTCTTAATGAAATCTAATGTACGATTATTAAATATATTTTTACAAAATGTTTGCCGTTTTCGTGAAATTTTGAGTAGTGAAACGTGGGAATTTGCCCACAATACTTAAATCACATTTCCTCACAAACAGAGGTGCCAGTATCATTAAAACTCTTGTCTTTTAAAAATGAAATATAGTTTTTTTTTGTCAGTAGTCACCCAAGATACAAATTGCACAATTATAAAATTATCTATCCCCAACAACTAAAATGAGAACGTGTGTGATGTAGCATCACCAGCTCATTTCAAGGGCTTGGAGTAGTAACATGATAAGTCATGGTGAGTCTCTCGCTATCCGTAAACATTAAAATCTCGTTTTGGGGCTAAGTGAGCTTCGTCTGCCCCAAACCCTTCATTTAACTGGTAATGTCCTTCAAATGTAACTTCATTATCTGTGCACGTCTTCCAGATTTCAGTGGGAAATATTGTTATTCAAATTATCGTTCTCCATGTTGTCGCGGCAGGAAGTATTATTTCTTGACGAAGGACATGATGAGGGATAAGAACCCAAATTTATTGCTATTTACCCTTGAAAATAGATTTTATTACATCGGAGCGAGTACTTTTATTAACAATCCTTGCCTTTTTCTTTCTGTATTCAAAATTCAAGTAGTATATGACTTAGAGTGCCACAGAATTTTGAAAACGTGCACAGAACTCGCTTCTCCCCATAGCACGTCAAAGAGTTTTTAACTGTTTTTGACGTAAAATAAATAAATAAACTACGCTCACGTCCGCTGCGACAGAGGTTGGAGTGGTAACGGCAGCGGCGGAGTCGGAGGGAGGCGGTGCCGAGTGCTCGGACGGGTTTGGTTTCGCTTCCTCATTGCGCCCCTCCCTCCGCCCCCGGCCCCGCCCCCGGCGCCGCCCGCTCGACCGCCCTGCCCCGCTGTGGATACTCGTGGGACTGCCATCGACTCCCAGCTCTGCCAACGCGCAACGGCGCTCTTCCGCTGGGAGATCCCACTGAGAGCCAGACAACTTTGTATTGGAACTAGACGAAACTACAGGATGCAAGGATAGAGGCACTAGTGCCGTTGCGACTTTGCGTGACGTTCGCCAACTTTGCACGATAAAAATTAGGAACATTTTTGAAAAATACGATATTCGTGAGATACAGTATTTATAATAAAGGGCATAAGAAAGCTGTGGACGTCTTTTTCTTTTAGTGCCATACACGTATTAGTGCGTAGACTAGTCTCCAGAAACCCCTACTGCCTTCTTATGAGATTGATCCTGAGCAAGTATACCTAGGGTGGTTTGCCATTACTTTCCCTAGTGCACCAATTTTGATGTTTTGATTTGAATGCCAAATAGCGCAGGCCAAGGTACAATATTCACAATCTTATCCAGTAATTCAAATCCAAATTGTGATTGGTGCTAAATTGCTAGAGAATTTAATTTTGCCAGGATCGGCCAAATGTCTTTACTGGGACCTGTTTTACATGCCGAGAAGCGTCTGCATACATGCCGTCGGTTTTTGGCACCTCAAAAATCACCCGTCTTTGAACCCGCGAACTTGGGATCAGAATTACGGCATCATAACCACTATACCATGAAAGCCGGTTATTGTGTCTGTATAAAGCGCATACAGGAGTGAAGTTTTCCCCTTTGACGCTCCTGCTTGTATTCCACCAGCCGGTTCGATAACGTTGGCAGGAGTTTGTTTTTCAGTTACTAACAGAAGGTGCGGAGGTAGAGGGCTTAATGTTTCCGTCAACTTCCATGCGAGTTGAAAGGCGCTGTTTCTCAACACAATGGCCGGCGGGAGCAGTAAAGAACCAGGTCTGCAGCGAATCTGGATCGCGAATCGTCATCGGACGTCCGTGCGATATGGTTGGTTAGTCGATCATCCTATTGATGCCTTCCTCAGGACTAAAATTATATCGGCTTTCTCTCCTTCCACCTCTCTCTCTCTCTCTCCCTCCAAAAAACAACAACTAATCTGAGTTAATAGGTCAATGTTTCCACCATTCTTCTGAGGTCTTCTTCAGGGATAAAATTGTTGTGAACATTACCCTCGAAAAGGCGTTGTAAGTGAAGTCGTGTGGCCCGGGCGTTGGAGTCCCGTTTTCACCTCGGTTGTACGGGCGGCGAATTGTTTTTTGAATAACTGTTAAAGTATACGGATGTGAAACGCACTGTGTTTTCAAGCCAGCGATGAGAACTTCTGCATCCGCAATTAACATAAAAAATCCTTCAGTCCAATAAACGAAAATTATCCAACGCATTCTACGTCAAAATACTAATTCGCATTGTCTTGCCTCTCGCTCGCGTACATACATAGCACTAAATTCATTCTACTCAATTAAATACGTTCATTGCAAACGTTTTCCATATGCTGTAGTTTCTAAACAATATTCGCTTGCGGGCGATGCAGTATTATAGACTGATTATCAAACGTGTCCGATATTTCGAGACTTCAAGTCATTTTTAATCATGAAAAAGGTCACAGAAGAACGAATTATTCGACTTGTAGTCGAACTCCAGTCTAATTCTGGCTAGTGTATCTTTTTGGGACCCTCTCTGACATTATCTAAAAGAATTGATATTGATTACTCATAGAATAATTAAATTTTTGGATAATGGAAAGATGCATTTGTTTTCTTGGAAATACTAATTGAAACATAATGTTTAATTCGCCTTTTGGCTTATCTTCAGATAATTCAAATCCACATATTATTGAATGCTTATAGAATATTATTTGACTTGACGTATGGGTCAAGTAATTACTGAATCAATGATTGATAAGAGTACATTAAAATCAGCTGGTCTCCCGAGAGAGGAGACCTGACTGGTGATCAAGCCAACTTCAATGTGGAGTAAAACCAGGTGATAATACAGCCTCGTACACCTCTCGATTCAAAATGTTGAACCGTGCATGGCGATCTACTGCTCTTCAACTCTGGATGAATATGTCGAACAGAGGAGTGGAAATAGAATATTTTGTCCTCCTAGAAAATACATTTCTGGGTTACGTGTGGTATACTCTTTTGTGAAGAAACTTTACAAGAATAAACTCTAATTTTGGATGCAATGGAAATCAATAGGAATTTCCAATATCCTACAAAGGTTATGTACACTGAGTAAACAATGCAAAAATAACGCAAAACGACCTCTTCCAACGATTTCTGTTAATCCACGGAAATATAACTTCATTTACTGTGCATAATATTAATTTGAGGATGGTATTATTTTTAAGTACTCCTCTAAAGAGTAAAAGTGGAATGTATACGTATTTTTTGTCCCTGACAAACGGATCAAATTTTTAAACATTTTAATTTTCGAGTAAACTAGCCTTGAACATATTCTCATTTATACACTAAATTTTGAAACTGGTATTAAAATGAACAAATGAATTCAGAACTGAGATAAAAATACCTTTTAAAAAGTTTGAATAAATGATTACCTTTCTCGCTCATTCTGTTTCTGTCCAAAAAGAGCAAAAATATGCTTTGCACGATACTTTGCGTCTCATGCGAAAATCACAGTTCCTCAGTTAAGCGAATGGAATGATAATACACACAATACAGTACTTCTAGAAATTTGAACGTAATTGACGTGCAATTACCTGCGCAAAGACAATATTGATTCAAGACATGCACATCGCAAATATCCTGCGAAAATAGATCCACGAGAATCTTCTACGTACTGCATACATGTATACCAGCGTGCGTTTAAATACATTGTGACATTTAAATACCCTATGACATTAATTTTAAGCACAAACAATTGCAATTATTCACATGCGAGTTTCTTGGAAGAAAAACAGGTTCAGATACAAACCATGTCACATATAATTGCAAAACCACGTCAAAAGCACTCTCTTTGACCCGTTCGATATCAAACTGACGTAAATTAATTAGCGGAGAGAACTCCAAACGCATCGCTCATTCTACGCAAACGGGATAGTTATATTTGCACGAATTAAATCTGATCCAGGCAAGCAGATTGGTTCGGACATTTATGTAGTCGAGTGACAAGTTCCATTTGCGGTGACGTCGACACCGGTGACGATTGGGGAGAGGGAAGAGGGGGGGAGGGCAACCAATAGCACGATTCGCAAAATGTAAAAAGGAGCACCGCTACCAGCGTTGCCAACCTGTTACGTGCGGCGCGGCGTAAACGCGAAACTTCAAAGGGACACGGCGCCGAGAGCCCGCCAGCTGACTGCGAAATGGGTGTGTGCGGAGCATACACGCGCGCGGTGAAAGCTGTGTCGTTGTCGCTCGCGGGAATCGCCCGATTGCATCCCGCGGTCAGGTTTCCCTCATTCCCGCTTCCCAGAGAATCTCCGTTCACTTCACCTGCAGCATAGTCCGACTGCATCCCGCGATAGGATTTCTCTCACACCTGCTTCCCAGAGAATCTCCGTTCATTTCACCTGCGTCATAGTCCGACTGCATCCCGCGGTCAGGTTTTCCTCACACCTGCTTCCCAGATAATCTCCGTTCATTTCACCTGCAGTATAGTCCGACTGCATCTCGCGGAAATGTTTCCCTCACACCCGCTTCCCAGATAATTTCCGTTCACGTCACTTGCGGCATAGTCCGACTACATCCCGCGGTCAGGTTTTCCTCACACCTGCTTCCCAGATAATCTCCGTTCACTTCACCTGCGGTATAGTCCGATTGCATCCCGCGGTCAGGTTTCCCTCACTCCCGCTTCCCAGATAATTTCCGTTCATTTCACCTGCAGTATAGTCCGACTGCATCCCGCGGAGATGTTTCCCTCACACCCGCTTCCCAGAGAATCTCCGTTCACTTCACCTGCAGCATAGTCCGACTGCATCCCGCGATAGGATTTCTCTCACACCTGCTTCCCAGAGAATCTCCGTTCATTTCACCTGCGTCATAGTCCGACTGCATCCCGCGGTCAGGTTTTCCTCACACCTGCTTCCCAGATAATCTCCGTTCATTTCACCTGCAGTATAGTCCGACTGCATCTCGCGGAAATGTTTCCCTCACACCCGCTTCCCAGATAATTTCCGTTCACGTCACCTGCGGCATAGTCCGACTACATCCCGCGGTCAGGTTTTCCTCACACCTGCTTCCCAGATAATCTCCGTTCACTTCACCTGCGGTATAGTCCGATTGCATCCCGCGGTCAGGTTTCCCTCACTCCCGCTTCCCAGATAATTTCCGTTCATTTCACCTGCAGTATAGTCCGACTGCATCCCGCGGAGATGTTTCCCTCACACCCGCTTCCCAGAGAATCTCCGTTCACTTCACCTGCAGCATAGTCCGACTGCATCCTGCGGTCAGGTTTTCCTCACACCTGCTTCCCAGATAATCTCCGTTCACTTCACCTGCGGTATAGTCCGATTGCATCCCGCGGTGAGGTTTTCCTCACACCTGCTTCCCAGATAAGATCCCATCACTTCACCTGCGGTATAGTCCGACTGCATCCCGCGGAGATGTTTCCCTCACACCCGCTTCCCAGATAATTTCCGTTCACGTCACCTGCGGCATAGTCCGACTGCATCCCGCGGTCAGGTTTCTCTCACACCCGCTTCCCAGAGAATCTCCGTTCACTTCACCTGCGGCATAGTCCGATTGCATCCCGCGGTCAGCTTTCCCTCACAACTGCTTCCCAGGTAATCTCCGTTAACTTCACCTGTTGCATATTCCGACTGCATCCAGTGGACAGGTTTCCCTCACACCCGCTTCCTAGATAATCTCCGTTGACTTCACCTCCGGCATAGTCCGACTGCATCCCGCGATAGGATTTCTCTCACACCTGCTTCCCAGAGAATCTCCGTTAATTTAACCTGCCGTATAGTCCGACTGAATCCCGCGAAGACGTTTCCCTCACACCCGCTTCCCAGGTTATCTCCGTTCACTTCATCTGCAGCATAGTCCAACTGCATCCCGCGGTCAGGTTTCCCTCACACCAGTTTCCCAGAGAATCTCCTTTAACTTCACCTGTGGCATATTCCAACTGCATCCCGTGGACAGGTTTTCCTCACACCTGCTTCCCAGATAATTTCCGTTCATTTCACCAGCGGTATAGTCCGACTGCATTCCGCGGAGATGTTTCCCTCACACCCCCTACCAAATAATCACCGTTCACTTCACCTGCAGCATAGTCCGATAGCATCCCGCGGTCAGGTTTCCCTCACACTCGCTTCCCAGGTAATGTCCGTTCACTTCACCTGCGGCATAGTCCGATTGCATCCCTCAGTCAGGTTTTCCTCACACCTGCTTCCCAGATAATCTCCTTTCACTTCACCTGCGAGATTGCCCGATTGCATCCCGGCCGTTGTTTTGGGACGGGGAAGGAGGAAACAATTCAGTTAAGTTTCCATTCTGAGTAACGAAAATGGAGGTTCTTGCACAAGTCATTGAAACACCCCGATCACAGGTGATCGTGGGCTAATACACGGAACTGTTTAAGCAATTTAACTAAAATTGTACTTATTATAATTCTGTATATTTTAAGGGGTGACCCTCTTTTCCTTCCCTTAGAACAGACCATAGACTACGTAGAAGTCAGTTCCAATAACTTAAAAACGTTCGATGCAGTTTAATTCCAAATTTACAAGTTTTCCTTACTCTATTTGACTCTTACTATAGTTATAGAAAACGAACCACATTAAGAGGAGAATTCGTTCTTTTTCTCATTCATATGCTTCAGATATGAAGGTAGGTAACGGGCTTACAAAAAAGTTGACCGTGGCTTGCAATCGGGATACGTCCGTACTCACGACGAAAACCGAGCGGGATGCATTCGGGATATGCCTTTTCAGGTACGTAGGAAAAACTCTTAGGAAAAGTTGAGCGCGGGATGCATTCGGGATATGCCTTTCCAGGTACGTAGGAAAAACTCTTAGGAAAAGTTGAGCGCGGGATGCATTCGGTATATGCCTTTTCAGGTAGGCAGGTTAAAAGGCTTAGGAAAAGTTGAGCGCGGGATGCGTTCGGGATATGCCTTTTCAGGTAGATAGGTAAAACGCTTAGGAAAAGTTGAGCGCGGGATGCATTCGGTATATGCCTTTTCAGGTAGGCAGGTTAAAAGGCTTAGGAAAAGTTGAGCGCGGGATGCGTTCGGGATATACCTTTTCAGGTAGATAGGTAGAACTCTTAGGAAAAGTTGAGCGCGGGATGTATTCGGTATATGCCTTTTCAGGTAGGCAGGTTAAAAGGCTTAGGAAAAGTTGAGCGCGGGATGCATTCGGTACATGCCTTTTCAGGTAGGCAGGTTAAAAGGCTTAGGAAAAGTTGAGCGCGGGATGCATTCGGTATATGCCTTTTCAGGTAGGCAGGTTAAAAGGCTTAGGAAAAGTTGAGCGCGGGATGCATTCGGTATATGCCTTTTCAGGTAGGCAGGTTAAAAGGCTTAGGAAAAGTTGAGCGCGGGATGCATTCGGTACATGCCTTTTTAGGTAGGCAGGTTAAAAGGCTTAGGAAAAGTTGAGCACGGGATGCATTCGGTATATGCCTTTTCAGGTAGGCAGGTTAAAAGGCTCAGGAAAAGTTGAGCGCGGGATGCATTCGGGATAAGCCCATCGCTCGCTGGCACCATCTTCACCGCTGCCGGCGGCACTGCATTCAGAACGCGAGGGTGTCACACGCCCGATTGAAAAGCGGGGACTGTTCTGCATAAACAGAAGAAGAGACAGAAGGAGGAATGCCCTTAGAGGCCGTCCATAAATTACGTGAGGCGATTTTGGCGATTTTTCGACACCCCCTCCCGCCTTGGTGAGATATCGTGAGGTTTGGCTCGATCCTCTCCCTCTTCCTTCTTATGTCACGTGAGAATTTTCAAAATGCATATTTTTAAAAAATACGTTAATTTGTGACTGATTGCATTGGGATTTATTTCAAAAAGATAATTGGCTTAATTATATTTAAGACTACATATGACTGGTATTTAGAAAATATAGTGACTGAAATACAATGAATATTATTGCACTTCTAAAAAAGCTCGGTAATTTGTCTTTAAAATTTCTGCAAAAATACAGGTAATGGGATTTATCTCGTTAATGATAAAACGTTTCGTAATTTTTGTTAGATTTTTTTCTCAGTATACTATGCTTCTTATTGTGGCATTCATATTATTGCGATAAAAATTATTGTGACTTGACCTCCTTCCCCTAAAGACCTCACGTAATTTATAGATGGACCCTTAGACAATTTATGTCGTTTATCATCAAATTCAAACAAATAACTTTAATGAAACTCAGGTTAAGTAATGCTGCTCGTGTTACCGTGTGACCAAAAGATATCATCTAACTGTCATCAATGTTTTGTATGTAGTTACAAAACTAGACATATTCATTGTTCGTCAGTTTCAAAACAGGATTCTTTGTTATTTCGTACAGTGCATTTTGCACATATGTTAATTATTGTAATTAATGTCTCCTTGGGAATTTAAAAAATACAAACTTCTGTTGAAAGCATTTAAGAAGAATATTTTTCGGAAACAAGCATAAGGATTGAAATTTGGTGAGTGGTTCCGTTTCGTAGGCGGGTTTGGGGAACGATGTTTCGTTGCGTGCTTGAGTGCCGTGCCGCCATCGAGACTCGTGGCAAATAATCGATTTCTCGTCGCCGCTTAATCGACAGAAGCAAGTGTCGGCAGGGAACGCTGGCGAACCACAGCAATACTCTCAGTGGCCGGGAATATGATTCTTTTGACGACACTCCTGTTAGAATCAGTACGGAAAACTGATATTTTGCTTTCCTCGGAATAATCATTAATGATTATATTATTATTTCAGTCTCACGTACAACTGCACAATGATAGGAAATTAATAAGTACCCAGTTACACAAATACATACTTAGTATACACATACGTAATCCTACGTAGGTATATTGTTTAGTTCTTTATTTAGTGTTTTCAGTCGTATCAACTGCTATGGACATTTGTCCCGTTAGTATAGTATATTTACACTAACCGTACCCTAACTCTAAGCTCCCAACTGGTTTCCTTGCATGTGTGGTACTGTAGTGTATGTACGTGTGTGTGTGTGTGTGTATGGAAAGAGGATTGGATAAAAAATAACTAAAGATCGCGCACTGCCCACGGACTGTTTGCTCAATTATTGCTCTGACATTCGCTTGGTATTGATGACAGAAATCACGGAAAACCATCGATCAGAGTAGCTAAGTGACATTTTTTGTGCGAGTGACGATCTTTTTTTCAAGCTGCCTAGTGTTGGAATTCGTGGCACTGGGGCGATATTTTTTTTCCAAGAGGGAATTAATTTCCAGGACGTTGTATTTCTTACGTTCACTAAAACCGAGGTCCCAGTTCACTGTCACCGAATCTTCTTAAGCTTATTTGTAATGTAAGTGAAACGGGACCAGTGAATTAAGTTCACTATAACCGAGGGTTCACTATATCCGAGTTCACTACAACCGAGGGTTCACTATATCCGAGTTCACTACAACCGGAGTCGACTGTAAAACTATTTTCCCGCACGGACACTCGCTCAGCAAGACCTTGCGGTGCTCCTGGGCCATCTCCATCTCGGCGTCGCGTCGCGTCGCGGGCGTGGGAGGCGCGAAGCGGAGCGGCCGCCGGATGGCCACGCGTTCCGGTACAGCACGGGCCCCGCCCACGCCCCTCCGCCCCGCCAGGTCGCCACCGCCGCCGCCGCACCGCCACGCCCGGCGGAGCGCGTCGGCGCGCACGCCCCGCCCGCCCCGCCCCCTCCCGCCCGCGCCCGCCCAGGCGCCGGACGCCGCCGCCGCCGCCGTCGCGCTTCCGGCGCGGGCGGCGGCGCGTGACCCCTGGGTCTGCCCTGCGTGCCCTCGCCCGCGCCCGCGCCCACGCCCTCGCCCTCGCCGTCACGCCCCGCCCCGCCCCTCGCCTCCCCGCAGCGCTCGCCCGTTAACGCCCGTTAACGCCGTTTTTTTTCTTGACGCAGGTATGTTCATTTCAATACTATTATTTTGTACAGAGTGAATCATAATATCGTGAGCGTTATTAACCCATATTTGAGCCTCGGCGCATGCGCGAAGTCCAACGGTACACTACGCGAGGGGCGGCAGGTTGCCCGTGAGTCTGCCCTGCGTGTCCTTGCCCGCGCCCGCGCGCGTCCCGCCCCGCACTCGTCTCCCCTGCAGCGGTCGCCCGTCAACGCCCACCATGAATCGCTTTTTTCTTGATGCAGGTACATTCATTTCAATACTATTTTTTTGTACAGAGTGAATCATATTAGCCATGCCCCATTTTTGAGCCTCTGCGTGTGCGCTATTAACTCGTTTTTGAGCCTCGGCGCAAGCACGAAGTCCAACGGTAAGCTATGCGAGGGGCGGCAAGTGACCCATGGGTCTGCTCTGCGTGCCCTCGCCCTCGCCCTCGCCCTCGCCCGTGCCCGCGCCCTCGCCCTTGCCCTCGCCCTCGCCCTCGCCCTCGCCCTCGCCCTCGCCCTCGCCCTCGCCCGCGCCCACGCTCGCGCCCATGCCCACGCCGCCCCGCCCCTCCCCGCCCCGCCCCGCCCCGCCCCGCCCCGCCCCGTCCCTCCCAGCTACGCCACGCCACGCCTCTCGCATCCCCTGCAGCGCTCGCCCGTTAACGCCCACCATGAATCGCTTTTTTCTTGATGCAGGTACGCTCATTTCACTTCTATTTTTTTGTATTGAGTGAATCATATTAGCGTGTGCGCTATTAACCCAATTTTGAGCCTCTGCGCATGCGCGACGTCCAACAGTACGCTAAAGTGATAGTGAGAACCTATTGCACCTGAATTAACAAGTGTAATTAAGTGGCCTATGTCGCACACTAGACCCGTTTCTAGGTTACGCTATAAGGAATTTGTTTCCTAATATACACCATGTTGGTGAAGTACATAATGTGAATTTACTCTGGGACTACTATATAATAGGAATGGGAATCTTAGTAGTATAGTGGGAACGCACTCTGTCCCCACAACACTTGAACTACTTTCATTTAGAAAGAAAGTTTGCCAAAACTCTTTTTACACTTCTCCCGCTATTATTCATGCGGTTGTCTAACATGTTTCTCTACGCTATGAAAAACGCTCTAATATATCGACATAATCGGCTGAAATAGCATATGTCGTTGCTAAATATAGCTTACTCAAACTTCTTACACCATGCGCCTATACGTTCACGTGCAAGATTTTGCAATACTACCTAAATAACAGGGTGCAAGCCGAATACTGGCTAGATCAGTATAGCAGAAGCCAGCTACTCTGAACTGTTGTTTCTGAAGGGATCTCTCATACATTCAGAGGAGTCCAGAGAACTTCCTTCTAAAACGGGTAACTGAGAGCAGGTGATCTTTTCTTCCCCAATACATTCGCAATTCTCATCTTTATGACCCAGCGTTGGGCACAGCGGAGAACAGCAAGCATGCACTGGCAATGTATTTTGTTTTTAAGGAATATAAATAATGATTGTCTGAGTTTAGCGCATAGCCAACATTGCCACAGACTCGGCAGCGACTCTGAGCGGGAAGTTCTAGGTTTCGAGTCCCATCGTTTGTGGAACACCAGGTTAAATTCAGCTCCTGCTATCTAGAGGAGAATTTTAGCTATCAGCTGCTCTGTTCGGTAGTTTTTCATGGTTGATCCTATCAATAGTGGGCGAATGCCGGAGAAGAACCCTCACAAACGGGCATCGGATCGTGCGCTAACTTTCCTTGCTCGTCTTAATCTTCCACTTCTCTCTCTCTCTCTCACACACTCTTACATACGCTACTCTACCACACATGTAAGTTGAGCAGGCGGGAGCTTAGAGCTTGTCGGGAGCGAGGCGGGTGCTTAGAGCTTAGAGCTAGGCACTCCCCCGGTTGGGGGAGTGTCTAGCTGAAGGAGATCCTTGAGCTAGAAAATACCCCACAAGCGGACTCTTCATTTGGCAGCGGATCTCACCGACCTAAAGGGAGGAACACCGCCACCTGCTGATATAAAGAACACTCACTACACTTACTGGACTAATGGTCATAACAGGTGACATGCCCAAAAACATAAAATAAAAAAATATGTGTTTTTTATTCAATATTAATTCGGAAGTTTAATTTTGTCCTGTCATTTTCCACAGGCTACCTTTAGTTGCACACGTTTCCTTAACTAATATTAAAGATAAATTCCGATTCGTACAAGTTGTTCTTGACGAAAATTCTATTGTTTTTGGACAATTAACTATTCTTTTCTAATAAACAATTACATTTTTTCATTATAATGTAGGCAAATTAAATTTCTACACTTTATCGTTGAAATATTTCGTAATTTAATGTCATTTTGAATATCGACTTCCTCATTATTATTTAAAGATAGACTTTGTAGGTCAAAATATGCTGAGACAAAGTTGGCATTCAATTATTTGATGTATTTGATTAATATTCATAGAGATTTTATTCGATCAAATACAAGCAAACAATATCGGTGTACACGATAGAAGAATTAGCAACCAAGAAAAAATATTACTCCCAATTCAATTCCAGTGTTCATTATGATACGTGTTCATTATGTCACAAAATTTCATTCACTTCACAACACGACGTTTTGATATTTCAATATACTCGTATGACAATAACAACAATAGGATCACACCAAAAACACATTTCAATTCACGATCAGAGAATTCAGACCATCCAGGTGATGATTTTCAATATTGATACTTTTTCCCAGAAAAACGCCTGACAGCATTTTCCAAATTTATAATGCAAGTGAGACAGAAACCAAATAAATGAACATACTTCCACTGAAGTCTTATAGAAATGCTTGCGTCAATAACAAAACAATGCAAATACTGAATATTGGTGCGCATTAATTTTCTGTTTACAATGATTTTCGCGATATTACTACTCAAATGTGACGTAATCACTTCATTGAGTGGTAGCAAGAATCGTTCTGAGTAATGCAACATTTGCTCACCCACTCATGAAATTCAGCATGAATATGAAATATTGAAGTCGTAAGTGTGCAATTTTCTCATGAGAAAAGTATAGTGAAAATGAAATCAGTGAAGATACATTTCCGCTTATGTAGGAAACTGCATGACATTTGAAATTAGCACTGAGCGTTGTGAGCTGGTATTCGAAAAACGTAGTACGACGAATCTCAAAAAGGTAATCAAGAAATATAAGAGAAAAACATTTTTGAAAAACAAATTGGCCCATCTTGTATTCAACTGTATTTATTTCTAATCTCCATCAATTTATAATTTAAATTGTTAATTCGATATTTGATAATGACGCTTATAGACACTGATCTACTGGAAAATAAGTTTTTAGGTGTTCTGATCACACTTGCGGGAAATAACTCGGTGGCGACACGATCCCGGGATGAGCGATCTGTTCGGCACCACATTTGTCACTAGCCAGATCGTTTGGTCAGAGACACTGTCCCCAATGTATGAGCAAACGCAATGTATCTGCCGACCAACTATCAACATCAATATTTTTTTGTTATTAACATCTAGGCTATTAGCGACCATTATTGGAGTAAACGTTATAGTAACTGTGAAGATGAAACGATATGATGATAAGGTGTAAAAGGACGAATACAAATACAAATATGCCCGAGGCGGGACGCGAACCCACGACTCTTCGGTCCCAGATCGCTACGACACTATTGGCTTAGCGCTCTTGGATCTGCGAAAAATCAACATTGTTCTTTAGATTATTACTAGCTGACCCGGCGAACTCTGTTCCGCCTTAACAGCCGGTCCCATCTTTTTCTCGCGTCGCACTCACTGTGAGAAACTGTACTATCCTTGTTGCACTCGTGATAATAAAGCTATTGCAGATTTGTGTTTTTCTCTCAAACAAAGAAGAATTTCAAAAAAACGCTCTGATATTAAATAGATAATTAAAAAATCTATTACGTAGCAGAGCGTTTTTTTTTGGAATTGATTTTTGTTTAAGAGAGAAATACAAAGCTGTAATCATAGGGATCGGCTGTTAAAGGCAATAAATAAGCAGATTTTGGAATTTATTAAGTTAAATTGTTTATTAGAAAATGCAAATAAAAAAATTAAGTAGATTAATCATTCATTATTGTTCCTGTATTTTGGTGCATAGGTTAAGTATATATAGGTATAACGTAAGTATATAATAGGTGCAGTATATATAGATATAACGGCGAACGAAAAGCGGCTATCATTATCGCCTTCTGTTATCAGTGCGGCGTTACAACAATGGGTTACAACAGGCAACAATGACCGCTAACATGCGAAATCACGTGAAAACGTGCAAAAACGTGCGTTCTCACACAGGAACGCTGTCGAACGGGATAAACAGTATCCTATGTCCGTCTCCTGGCTCTAAGCTTCCTGCTCACCAATTTTCAGCCAAATCGGTACAGCCGTTCTTGAGTTATAAATAGTGTAACTAACACGACTTTCTTTTATATATATAGATAAGTAACAGATGATTGAGTCGTAATTGTTATAAATCCACAGTTTCAGAATTTTTGTATTAGAGCCTTTTGGAACCGACATGGTTAAACCCCACACTCACTGGGATGTATTTTGCTTTGCACCACACTGTACACAATAACAGACGAGCCGCTCTTCGCATATAGGGGAAGCAATCGCGTGGCGCTCCGATATAATTCACCCCCCCACATACACATGAAAAACAAGGACCAAACATTCATGCCCAGATCAGGATTCAAACTTGCGGCCTTTAGGACAGAGGCCGTCAGCCGGTGCGCGCTCAATCACCTCTCTACTCCACATTTTATGAAATTCAGATTTCCAGAATATATTAAGCATTCCAATTTCCAGATACTGGATTGATGATTTGGGAGTAATTCCGGGCGTGTCAACTACTAAGGTCATTAGTTCCGTAGGTAGAGGGTATGCTATTTCATCGGGATGTGGCGGTAATCTTCCCCCACAGAATGGTGAATGCGCCGAACTACGTCGACTAGCGGGAATTTCCCTTACCAGGTATCTCCCATCAGAGGGGCACCGCCCCAGCCGGGTCTAGTTCTAAGTCCCCGACCGGTTTCCCAGGATGAGTGGTAGTGCAGTGCATGTTAGTGTTAGTGTGTGTTTAAGGGGTGATGCTAGGACATGGAAGAGGAAGGAAAGATCGCGCGCGGTCCGTGGCCCGTTTGTTAGGGTACTGCTCCGGCATTCGTCCGGTGTTGATCGGCGAAACCACGAAAAAAATTGCGGTCAGAGTAGCCGACCTCTAGAATTCTCATCTCAACATCAACTGAATTAGTACTAGCTGAAAAGCTAGTGTTGAAAATCCTTCCACCATCGGGACTCGAACCTAGGACCTCCCGATCAGACACTACAGTAACATCAGTTGATGCACTTAGCCACCATTCCCGCTCCAGATACTGGAATAATTAGTGTCACGTACGATGCTTTTTTGAAACCGACATGGGTACGCAATGTACCTATGTGTATTAGGCATCGAGTCCCGAATTGTGCTCCGTGAACCGACACACTCCAACTCAGCAAATGCGCGCGGCGCCTTCCCACCCCTCGGGGCGAGTGCGTGCCACGCCCTCTCGCGTCGCTCGCCTCCCCGCCCCCTCAGCATGCGCCGCCGCGGGCTTCCGACACGCAATTCCTCTTCACGCAGCACCGCGCTCTGCCAGCGGCGGAGCTTCTGCCACCCGCCCCTCCCACGCCATCCGCACCCCGCACCGCCCGCACACGCCTTCTCCGCCCTCGGCGCCGCCCAACCGGGAGCGGTGGCTCAGTGCATCAACTGACGTCACTGCAGCGCCTCTGACCGGGAGGTTCTAGGTTACACTCCCCACGGCGGCAGGATTTTCGACACTAGCTTTTCAGCTAGGTCGAATTCAGTCGCTGTCTGGAGGAGAATTCTATCGGCCGGCTGCTCTGATCGGTACTTTTTTCTTCTTTTTTATGATCCGCACCAGGCAAATGCCGGAGTAAAACCCAAACAACGGGCCACGGACCGTGCGCGATATTTCCTTCCTCTTCCTTGTCCTATCCTCACCCCTTACACTAACATGCACTATATACAGTACCACACATGCCGTGAGACCTGTCGTTGTCCCGGCAGTGGCGGTTTCCCGCTGGTGGGAGATACCTGGTTGGGGGAAAACCCCACTAGACGGCAGGTCGGGGCCCGATTTCGCTATCCAGTGGGGGAAACTCACTACCACCTTCCGAAGAAAAACATGCACAACACCTACAGGACTAATAACCTCAGTAGTTGACGCGCCCGGAATCATCAATCAATCCTCCGCTCACGCCTTCCACTTCGCCACCGTCGCCCAATCGTCTCTTTGCCCCTGCATTTCTTTCGCTCCCACCGATTTTGCCACTCTCACCGCCCCCACTGCTCGCTTTCCGCATCCGTTGTCCCTGACTCCCACATCGTCCATAACGCCACGGATTCTTCGCCCTCACCAACCTTTGCTCCTCCGCCCTGCTTTCCATTTGGTCCCTGCAGAGTCTCTGACCGGAAGATCCTAGGTTCGAGTCCCGACGGTGGCAGGATTTTTGACACTAGCTAGGTAAGCTAGATGGAATTTAGTCGTTATCTGGAGGAGAATTCTAGTGGCCGACTGCTCTGATCGGTATTTTTCTCTGGTTTCTCCGATCAACACTAAGAGAATGCCGAATCAGTACCTTGACAAACGGGCCACAGAATGCGCGCGATCTTTCCTTCTTCCTTGTCTATCCTCACCTCTACTCATACATGCACTACATAACCACAAATGCCGGGAGACCGGTCGGGAGATTAGAGCTTGTCTTGACTGGGGTGCTGCCGTGCTGGTGGGAGATACCTGGTTAGGGAAAATCCCCGTTAGCCGATGGTAGGTCCACGTCGGATCTCGCCATCCAGCGGGGAAACATCACCGCCACCCCCGAGGAAGAAAGCATGCACTACCCTTACGGGGTTAATGAACTTACCAGGTGACGCGCCCGAAATCACTAGTCATTGAATCAATCCGACCGCCCACATCACCCCCATCACTTCCTTTGCCGCTTCCTCCACGTCCTCTGCCATCATCCTCGCTGCCCCCTCAGCTCCCATCGGCCCGGTCGCCCCGCCGCACCAAGCCGTCCCCGCCCACCGCCCCCAGCAATCCCCGCTCACCGCTCCCAGCCGTCCATCCCTGACTGCTCTGTACGTTCCCATCCCTTTTCTCTGCTGCCTCCGCCGCACGCCCACATCCGCGTTCGTCAGCGTATGCATTTGACGCCAAGTCTGAATCCTCCACTGCTCCTTCGCAGGCGCCGCAGTTGCCTACATCTGCATCCAGACTCCCCAGCTCTGTTCTCGCGCCTCTCCTCCCCAACGGCCACCCCTTTTGCCACCCCCTCATCTCCTCGTCGAGCCGCCTTTGGCAATCTTGCTGTTCCCGCACAACTGCAACCACAACTTGTTACCATTTTCATTACCACAGCAACGCAGTCTCCTTCTTTGCCCATGCTATTCTTACCATTCTCAACCCCTCTCCCTGTCGCTCGTAATGTTCTTCCGGCCTGGGACGGATCCAGTTGATCATTTTGGATGGGACCATCACAGTTTTCTGTTAAATAACAAACGTTTGTTATTATATTGTATACTATTTTTGTAGGGTGTATATGATACCGTACGATATTATTTTTTGAATAATTACATAAATCTAACATAATGAATTATTGAAATAAATTTTGTCAAATAAAATGAGGTAAAAAATGTAAACTCTAGGCCAGGGGTTCCAACTCGCAGGATCTCAAGAGCACAACTAAAATATGTAATATGGTTGCGGGCCATATTTTCATTACTCGGGCAATCCACACCTGGCTTCCCCGTAAAGTTGATTCGGCACTTTTCCCCGCTGCTTTGTAACGGGTGGGGGATGGGGAGATGGAGGATGGAAACATGCGTGATATCAGGCCGTACCATGCGTAACGCAGTGAATCAAATGAGGGTGGTTGTTGATGTCTGAATTTACTAGAAAAAAATTCTTAAATCAAAACCTCGCCTAGTTACTTTCACATTAAAGCGGTGTTGACCCAAACAGCATGAGATAAGTGCACAATGTTCTCTCCCGACTTTGATGCAAGCGACTTTCACATTAAAGGGGTGTTGACCCACACAGGACGCATGAGATAAGTGCACAATATTCTCTCCCAACTTTGATGCAAGCGACTTTCACATTTGACTCAGTCATAACCGTTCGCGGGCCACAATAAATGCCAGCACGGGCCGCCAGTTGGACAACCACGCTCTAGGTCCTTGGGGAGGGGAGGGCAAGGCCCCCATGCTCCCATCTGGAACCACCACTCCTCCCTGCTACCGCTGCCTCCCCTTCTGCCCACCCCTTACCCTTCTGTTAGCTGTGGTTACCGCCAAACCCTCTGCCTCCACCCCCGCCGCCCCCACCTCCAACCACCTCCGCGCTGCGTCAACTTCGCTGCCACCTCCGCCCCCGATACGTCCACGTGCCATCTCGCGCTCCGGCGCCGAAATTCCCACCCTCCGCCTCCGGGGCCCTCCCTGCAACCGCCCCCGGCGCGGCGCCGCCGACGCCGAGACATCTGGCGGCATCGATAACCAATAGCAGCCGAAAGCGACTTTAATGGCTAAGGAATGAAAATATGAAGGGGAAAAGCGTCCTTTTTAAACCAACATCAGCCGCACCGGCTGCGGGAGACCTCGCGGCGGCGAAGGTCTTCCGCCAAAGCCCACGCATTCCTCCGCGTCTACACCCACGCCTAGGCACGTGCCTTCGCCCAAGCCTACGCCCTCGCCCACACCAACGTCTAGGTCCTTGTTGCTTTGACTTGTAACTCTTAGGAATCTTTGCGGAAAATCCCTACTCTCTACTCCATGAGTTTCGTCTTGACATTCGCATTACTCGCAAAACTACTCAAATTTCTATCATAAGGACGGAACAATAACCTCTGGATACGATGCGCCTAAGAATGTGAGATGGAGGAATGAGAAGGAAGGATTGTGCATGATCGTAGCCCGTTGATTTAGCAACTAGTCTGACATACTCCAGCAATTTATCGAAGGAATCCACGGAAACAAACGTTCAGTGAATAGTCAAAGATTTCTTCCGGTGAATAGTTTGTAAGTATCTTAAAGTCAGCGATACCGTATGACAGCTTCTTAATTGGTTTACAAGTTTTCCAATTGACCTTTTCTGAGTCATCAAATTTCAAGCTGAACATTTCGAGTGCTATGAAATTCACACTTTAAAATAGAAAAAATGAAAGTTTGAGAATCGGCATGCATGATTAGATGCAGCTTTAGAACCATTGGAGAGTTCACGCAACCATTTTTGAGCAGACGAGAAAAAATGTAGGGGGTTCGAGAAAAAAAAATTGTTTCTCCATATTCAGTTATATACTGGAATCTGTGTTACTGGAAATCCCCAATGCAGAGGATTACTGCCTGACTGCTGCACTGTTGTTAGGCGTTGACGGTTGAGTCGGGTCGGAGACAAACGGGGAAGGCAGGACGGAGTATAAATAAATATGTGGGCAACGCGGGATAATCAGCTGGTTAAAGTATAATAGGACGTGGCTGTTGAAGTAATACGAACATTTACGAACTCATACACGGAAAATTACGTGCAAAATGAAATTGTCACCTTCTAGTTTGCAACAACTTTTGCTCCATCTGTTGTCTTAATTTTATGAAAAATTCAAGTGAGATAAAGTTCTGAAATTACGCAGTTTTTTGTATTTTTACACGTTTGTTAGATTTATGTGTTGTAATCTTGTATTTTCTTAAGTAACCCGTATCACTCGCTATGTTGTCAGCTTTATTTTCCAGCGAGCGGTGTTATTTTCTTTGAATTTCCCACGAGCGTTCTATCGGACTTCTTGAATTCCACGAGATGGAATGTTTAGAGTCATAGCAACTCCATCAATCGGAGGACAAGGAGATAAAAGCCTTTGAGAGTTATTTGGTCAAGAAGGTAGTCCAGTTCTCGGAATTTCCTCGCAGCAAACAGACGCAGATTAAGACGGTCATAAAAGAGACTCCGATCCACATCTAACGTCATGTAGACGCGACGACGCTGGGAGTTCGTTCTTTGGCATTTCGCCCAAACAGAGGAGCGGAAAGAGCGCGCCGATGGGAAATCGGGCCCGTGAAGTTGGCGGCTCTGGGAACTCGGCATTCCATCTTCCCAGCGGACTTTTCCTCCCTGGCGAGGCGCTGCGCGAGTCATGCTCCGATTTTGCATCGCGTCGCGAGATATCGATTTTCGAAACGTTTGCCGAATGAGATTCTCTCCGGACAAGGAACTCCTTTGACTTCCACTCCGCGTCTCCGGCGACCGGGGCGCCCTCTATTGGTGCGGAGCGATACGAGACGCCCGACTTCTTTAGGCGCTTTGAGAGCTCCGCCCGCCCCGCCCCACTGCGTTCCGTTCTGTCCCGCCCCGCCCCCATCCCCGCTCGAAACCACTCGCCTTTGCACCGCCCCGCCCCGCCCCTACCCGCTAACCCACAACGCCCCGCGAATCCGTCCCTCCCATCACATCTCTGGTTACCCATCTGCCCTCCCTAGGAATCACCACACCCTGCCCGACCGCGCCCAGCCCCGCTGGGTTCCCTTCTGTCCCTCCTCGCCAGCCCTTCCCCGCCCCCTGCCCTGCTCGAAACCACTCGGTTTTGCACCCCCCTGCCCCGCCCCTACACTCCAACCCACACCTCCCCCGGAATCCGTCCGTCCCTTCCATTGCATCTCTGGTCACCCATCTGCCCTCGCTAGGTCCCACGCTCTGTCCTATAAGGTCCAACTCTGATGGGTTCTGTTCTGTCCCGCTTTGCTCGCCCCGGAGCCCCGATCCTAGCCTTGCTCGAAACCACTTGGCTTTGCACCTCTCCGTCCCACCCCTACTCCACAACGCACACCGCCTCGCGAATCCATTCCCCATCACATCTCTGCCCATCTGCCCTCGCTAGGTCTTACAGCGCCCTGCCTTACCCTGCCCCGCTGGGTTCTGTTCTGTCCCGCCTCGCTCGCCCCGGCGCCCCCCAGTCCTGCTCTAAATCACTCGGCTTTGCACATTCCCGCTCCGTCCCTACCCGCCAACTCACATCGGCCAGTGATTCATCGGCGGCGGCGATGGTATAACGGTTAGCGTATCGGATTGTTATACCCAAGTTTGCGGGTTCGAACCCGATCGAAGCCGTGGATTTTTAAGGGCGAAAAAATCCTTCGTACGCCTTCCTTCGGAGGGGAAGTAAAGCCGGCTATCCCATGTTAATAGATTTACTGCATGTAAAAGATCCTCAAGCCTAAATGACGCCTCTGAGCTAAATTCAAATCGCCTGTTTCGTCGCCCAAGTAATACCTTCTTTCTCCCATGGTTGGTGAAAGGAGCGTAGCGGAAGAGCAGGCCTCATGGCCTGAGTCTCGCCACGTAAAAGAAGGCAAATTCAATTCAATTCAATTCTGTCCCTGCGATCACATCTCTGGTTATCCATCTGCCGTCACTGGGTCCTTACCACGGCCTACCCTATTCCATCCAGCCCCGATGGGTTTCGTACTGTCCCGCCTCGCCCAGTGATTCAACCTTTCTCCGACCTCAACCTCACTCGAAACCACTTTACCCTGCACCTCCCCTTCCCGCTTCTCCCCACCAACCCATACCGCCCCGCGAATTCCCTTCACTCCATTCTCTTCACTCCATTCCTTCATTTACCCTCACTTGTCTTTTTTAAACTCATCATTCCCCTTACCTTACACAATACCCATATATCCCCATTCCCCTTCGTTTTATACAATACCTTCCCTTTCCGCTCGCCATATGTTCTCTCTTCTCACATGCCCATTTTGTCACATTTCAAGTCTCATTTCAAACCCTCACTGTACTATTGCTCTTCTCACGTCTCAATATATTCTCGATTTATGTGATTTTTATCATTTCACGCTTTCATAATTTTCCTTCCATTCACGTATCCCTTTACCCTTCACATTCTCACATCTTCCATACCTTCACTACCTCTCCCAATTTTTTAAATTACTCATCAACACACTTTTTCCACATTATATATATTTATTTTAAATCCAATTTTCACAATGTAATTTACTATAATTTCATAGTTCTAGGAATACTCTCCTCTTAGCCCATTCATCGCTCGTGCCATATTCTTTCTTCATATTCTATGTTCCTCGACCTGCTCTTTCATAACCCTTGCAGCAATTTACCTTCCCACACTTCATTTCGGTTTTTTCGTTATTATTACATTCCCTCGTCGCCTTTTAATGGATATCTTTTTCCTTTCGCCAATATATTTCATCACTCCCCTACCCGTGACACCACCACTTTGGGGTGTTGTTTTATGTACTATGGTTTTTCCCACCGGGCCTCTAGCATCGTCTGAACCCGCTTGCCTCTACCTCTCCCCCACATCCCATTCCCTCACTGTTGCACCTGCCCGGCTCCCACAAGGCAACTTCGTTCCTAGTCTCTTCGTCTATCCGTTTCTTATCTATCCGTTGCTCCTGTCTCCGTCCCCTCGCTCTTCACCTCTCGTTTTTAAGTCCTCTCGCCTTTCCGTCCCTTTGGCTTTCCATCCCTCTCGTCTATGTTTCATCTCTCCTCCTCCTCCACGTTCCTCCATTCTCGTCCGTCCTCCTTCGTCCGCTCCCCTCGCCTCCATCCTCGCCTCACTTTCACCCCTCAAGCTCTCTCTTGCTCGTCTCTTCAGACCACGCCTCTCAGTCTTCACGCTTCTCTGCCTGTCCTCTCTCCCTACCCTCGTCTCTTCGGCCTCTCGTCTCTCCCTCACGTGGCTTCTACCCTTCGTCAGTCCGTTCCTCAACTCTTCGCCTTCGTCTTTCCCTCCACCCTGTGTTCCGGCCCCACGCCTCTGAGTCCTCATGCCTCTCTGCCTCTCCTCTCTTCCTACCCCTGTCTCTCCGATCCGTCGTCTCTGCAGCCTTTCGTCCCTCTTTCCTTTCGTCTCTCTGCCCCCTCGTTTCTTCGTGCCTCGTCTCTCCGTTCCTCATCTCCCTCCCCTCGTCTTTCCTTCCCACACCTCTCCGCCTCCTCGCCTCTCTTCTTTTCTTCGTCTCTCTGCCCCTTCATCTCTCCGCCCCCTCGTCTCTCCATCGCCTCGTCTCGTTTCTTCGTGCCCTCGTCTCTCCGTCTTCTCGACTCTCTGCTCCTCGCCCTCGATCTCCCCTCGTTTGTACGTCTCCTCTCTTTGACCTCACGTCCGTTTACTGTCCCCCCTTCTCTCCTGACCCCTGCCAGCCACGCCGCGTAGTGCGACCGGCCGTCGTCAGCGTGCGTCTTGAGGACGCAGAGCTAGTCACAAAGCTCGCGTGCACTGAGGCGTCCTTCTTATTGTCGCCCGTGATGGAACACACGCTGCTCACAAGGCGGCGGAGTCTTTCATCCTGGAGACTCCCTTCTGAGGGATTGCGCCTTGCAAAGGGCAGCTGGAATGAACTGAATTGGATTTCTGTAGTTGCATTCAGAATTTTTGAATTGACGTCCAAAGACCCTTCTTGCCAAGACGAGAACTCAGCTCAACTCGTTGTCTGGAAATAATTGGAGAGGGGTGGGGCTAATAGGGTTAAAGAACCCGAAAAACTATTTTCATGTTTACTCGCAAGGTGTTCTGTGTTTCTACAGTATTCTGTTGGCTGTATGACCAATACGTTGTCACATAGGTTTCATTGTAAAACGGGTTAAAAGATGCTGCTATTGCTGTGTATACCCAGAACTGTACTGCGGAGGTAATTTTTTTCATTTCTCGAAGAATTGTTTTTATCTTCATGACTGCCAACCTCATTGACGTTAGTTTGAGCAAACATGCTTCTAAATATTTCTTCCTCTTTGTATGAAAACTAATAACACGAACAATTTACCGAATGTGTTTTAATATTTTCCTTTACCGTTTCCTATTCCTTCTCTTCATAATTGTTTTCCATTCATACTCATTACTTGTACAGCATCGAGTAGCTAGTTTCAGTTTTATTACTGCTTTCGTGAGTTTTCTGATCTGACTCGGAGATTATGAACCCTATGCTGTGATTTGTAACTTCTGTGGTTTACATTGATCATTTCCAGGTCATTAATGGAATTAAAGGGTACGGACCGTGCGCGATTAATTATTGCCCATCCTCATTCTCATTCTCATCTTTACGGCTGGATTGATTGATTGATTAATTTTTTCGTGTTTCCGGGCGCGTCAACTGCTTTGGTCATTAGTCCCGTAGGTGTAGTACATACTTTTTCTCGGGAGATAGCGGTGATCTTCCCCCGCTGGATGGCGAGATCCGGTGTGGACCTGTCGTCGCATAGCGGGGTTTTCTCAACCAGGTATATCCCACCAACAGGGCACCGTCCCAGCCGGGACAAGCTCTAAGCCCCCGTCTGGTCTCCCGGAATATGTGATAGTATAGTGCATGTTAGTGTAAGGGGCGAGGATAGGACAAGGAAAAGGAAGGAAAGATCATGCGCGGTCTGTGGCCCGGTTTTTATGGAACTGTTCCAGCATTCTCCTGGTGTTGATCGGAGAAACCACAGAAAACTACCGATCAGAGCAGCCGACCTCTAGAATTCTCCTTCAGACAGCAACTGAATTCGACCTAACTGACAAGCTACTGTCGAAAATCTTACCATTTGCGAGACTCGAGCCTAGGAAAATCTGGTCAGAGGCACTGCAGTGATATCAGTTGATACACTGAGACACCTCTCCCGGTAGACGCTACATAAAACAGAACAGTTGGCATATTTATTATTAAACATATTTAAGGATCAGACTCATATCTATAAGAATTTTGATTTTATTTATATAATAATACTGACTGCATACTGTTCAGTTAATTCTGATTATGAATGTGACATACATATGTAATTTTGTGGATAAAAATAGGTTTATTTCGCTTCATCTTTCCGATTTACAATATAAAGCAGCATAGAAAGTGGAAGTTTAAGCTGCCAAAACTCACGACTGTTGGGAGAGGGAGAGAGCGTCCGAGGGAATGATTGACCGGGAGCGGTAGCTCAGTGCATCAACTGATGTCACTGCAGCGCCTCTGACCGGGAGGTCCTAGGTTCCCACTCCCCACGGCGGCAGGATTTTCGACACTAGCTTTTCAGCTAGGTCGAATTCAGTCGCTGTCTGGAGGAGAATTCTAGCGGCCGGCTGCTCTGATCGGTAGTTTTCCGTGGTTTCTCCGATCAACACCACGCGAATGCCGGAGCAGTACCCTACCAAACGGGCCACGGACCGCGCGCGATCTGTCCTTCCTCTTCCTTGTCATATCCTCGCCCCTTACACACACACTTACACTAACATGCACTACACTACCACATATTCCGGGAGACCGGTCGGGAGCTTAGAGTTTGACCCGACTGGGGCGGTGCCCCGCTGGTGGGAGAGTCCTGGTTAGGGGGAAACCCACTAGCCGACGGTAGGTCGGCGCCGGATCTCACCATCCAGCGGGGGAAGATCACCGCCATCTCCCGAGAACAAAACATGCACTACGCTTACGGGACTAATGACCGAAGCAGTTGACGCGCCCGGAAACATGAAAAAACCAAGCAACTAACCAAGCGAATAATTGGGTTTAACCGTTTCTAATAACCGTTTCTGCTACCTGTCGTGCCGTGGCGGTGAGTGACTGCCACCTCTCGCAACCGCCACACGTGCTCGATAGCAAACAGGCGAAAAGGAAGTCGATGTTTGTTCGTAGCGACAACAACCACTCACACCCCAGACGCCCTGCCCCGGGTAAAAAATATAAATACATTGAAATATTGAAGAAAAATTTACATAATTTTGGGATTATGTGAAATTCACAATGTTGGATTGGTTTGAACATGTAAATGACATTCAAAATACATTGTGTTGAATTGCATATAAGCATTCACGGCATTATAAATGAGTAAAAACTGCTTTTAGTCGGGTAGGAGCAGAAGAATACACAAAATACATGTCTGAAATACATCTAACATGGATGAAGAATGGATGGAGGCAGTAAACTCGAAAGTTACTTCTATATTTTAAATTAGATTTTGTTTTACGATCCAGGAAATAGAATTACATTCTTATCATGTATAATAAAAAAAATTATACCAATAAATGAGAGAAAATAAAGAAAATGATGTGAATGTAACGATCATTAAGAAATATATGTTCTGAAAAACTATGAATTGTTTCGCATCCCTTAAACATAAGTGATATAAATAAAAATAATGAATTAATTTTTTTACTTAAATATTGCCGACCTTTAAACTACTCAACACAATCTCACTTTAGGAGCGTAGTTAGAAAGAATTAGAGTAGACGTCTGGTGAGATTTGCCCTTATTTACATTTGTAGTAAAGTTTACCCATTTCTGTTCATCTTGTGTTACATTAAAAAAATTACCCTTACTTTATTTATTCTAGTAACGATCACTTGCATTTTGTAGTTTATTTTTTTAAATAAGGAATATTTTCACTTGATTGTGACTAACATCGCTAATCAGTTTTGGGAAAGTATAAAAAAAGCGAAAAGAAATAAATTATCTCCTTTCTACAACTAACTGCTCTGATCAATGAGGTGAAGAAATGTGTTGTCATTTTTTGCCTGGAAACGATTCGTTGCTTGAAGGCAGTTAGTTAATCGTCGAAATCTCTGGTTGCATGTCATTTCGAAACTTATGCTGATGATGAGTCTAATTGGTAAGTATAGATGAAGCATCACTGGACTCTACAGAAAGACGAAAAACCCAAAGTGAAAACCCAAATTTTCGGCGGCGGCGATGGTGTAATGGTTAGCGTATCGGACTGTTATACCCGTTCGAAGCCATGGATTTTGAAGTGCTTCCTTCTGAGGGGAAGTAAAGCCGGCTGTCCCATGTTAGTAGATTTACTGCACGTAAAAGATCCTCAAGCCAAAATGAAGCGTCTGAGCTAAATTCAAATCGCCTTTTTCGTCGCCCAAGTAATACCTTCTTTCTCTCCTAGTTGGTGAAAGGAGTGCAGCGAAATTTGCGCGATCAGACGGAAGAGCAGGCCTCATAGCCTGAGTCTCGCCACGTAAAATGAGGTATCTACTCAATTCAATTCAAATTTGTGAACTGGTGGAAGGCGCAAAATCCAAATTTGTGAAGTGGCAGAAATAGAGATCGAATAACAACAGAGCAGCATCCACCCATTGGAGCGCCACCGAATGCGAATTCTGAGAATGTGTCCTGTGGTAGTTTCAGGGAAGACAACGTGTTTTCCTATTCGTAAATGGTCTTCCGGTTGCACTCCGGCGTTTCGTTTCTCGGAAAACGTTCTTTTGCAAGTGATGTTTTCAGTGGATGCGGACTGCGACGAAATTCGAAAGTAAAGCAAAACTCTTTGTGTGTTATCCGTGATTCCGGGAAGGAAAGGAAAATAAATCTGTCGTACTTATTAGTAATACCAACAAACATCTGCTGCTATGTTTATTTACATCCGTAATGACTCACCGTGTGCACAATTTGAAATAATGCAGGCTGCAGGTTCATAGAAATTGATCGAGCAAAACGGAAATACAGATTCTATAAAGAGATTTATTTTCAGCATTAGGAAACGAATTTCAATTCGCAAGGCTGTGAATACTACGTACGGACACAAAGCCGTTACTATGAGTACTGGTGTTTCACAAGGTGCGTGTTTGGCCCGTTCCCATCTTTCAACACTTCGTTAGTTACGGTCATCTTGGTGGTGCGAGGTCGTTTCATACAAATACGTCACATGTTCAATGTGGTTACGCATCACGATGTGTATATTGCTTCGTTCTTTAATATTTTTTACATTTTTGGTACGATATACCTATTATTGTCGTTTCTTTGCATGTTATGTTTTGATTATTAATTTATTATTATTATTATTATTATTATTATTATTATTATTATTATTACTTGCGTATCGAACATTTCTGACCACGCAAAGCGCTCTCTTCCGAGACCCAGTTACATGCTATCCTTGAGAGAGATTAACGTGTGCCATTATAGGGATCAGCTTTTCGTTTCGCTTAGTACGGCAAGGTTGTTAAGCCTTCAATATTGTGAATTATGAGGAGATAAGGTGATGATGAGAGGTGATCGTAACCTTTTTAAACCATCTCAGCATTCGCCTGTACGGCCCAGGAAATCACGAGAACCCCGGTCAAGATGGCCGGCCCGGAAGTCGAACTCGGGCCTCTCGTCTGCGAAGTCAGCGCACTACGCCACTTCACTGGGTTATTTTATTATTATTATTATTATTATTATTATTATTATTATTATTATTATTATTATTATTATTATTATTTCTGTGAGTGGTTGATTTGATATATTGTTTATATCTAATAATGTGTTTAATGTCTTTAAACACATAGGTAACACGTAGGTAATGTTTTCGTAAAGGCACATGAGAAACAACATATTAGAACATACATATTATAAAACTTCGCAAAAGAAATATCTTGATTCAATCATCACTTCAATTTTGCAGGATTTACTCCCATGAACCTGCAGCCTGAATGATTAATTGCCACCTAGATATTTCTATGTTCTGCTTTGAATATCATTTTACAAAATCATATTCTATTCAACCTTTGCACTCCTACTCTAGAAACTCACGTACGCTCATTTACAAATTATTTCACAATGTTGTAATTCAAATGAGCATTTTCTCCAGGTGGAACGCTGTGAAACGCTGCCACTGCCAGACCACTGACGTCGCCGTCGCCGTCGTCGACGCCGTCGCCGGTACCGCCGCAGCCGTCGCCGTCATTGTCGTCTTCGCGTCGTCGTTATCGTTGTCGTTGTCGTTGCCGTTGTCGTTATTGTTGTCGTTGTCGTTATTGTTGTCGTTATTGTTGTCGTTATTGTTGTCGTTATTGTTGTCGTTATTGTTGTCGTTATTGTTGTCATTATTGTTGTCGATATTGTTGTCGGCATTGTTGTCGTTATTGTTGTCGTTATTGTTGTCGTTATTGTTGTCGATATTGTTGTCGTTATTGTTGTCGTTATTGTTGTTGTGATTGCTGTCGCTATTGTTGTCGCTATTGTTGTCGTTATTGTTGTCGTTATTGTTGTTGTTATTGTTGTCGTTGTCGTCGTCGTCGTTGTCGTCGTCGTCGTTGTCGTCGTCGTCGTTGTCGTCGTCGTCGTTGTCGTCGTCGTCGTTGTCGTCGTCGTTGTCGTCGTTGTCGTCGTCGTTGTCGTCGTCGTTGTCGTCGTCGTTGTCGTTGTCGTCGTTGTCATTGTCGTCATCGCCGTCGGTGTCACCGTCGCAGCCATCGCCGCAGTCCCTGTCGCCGCCTTCGCCGCGGTCGCCGCCGCCCCCGTCGCCGATGCCCTGGTTGCCGCCGCCGCCGCTGCCGTGGTTGCCGTCTCCGTTACGTCGACGTCACGTCCTCAGACGAGAGGCGACCTCTGCGTTTCACGGCGTCGTTTTGCGTGATTAATATGAAAATGAAGCCCATTATATCGAGATCACGCCGTCTCGACGACCAGGGTCCCCTCCTGTAGTGGCCGGCGGGGTCTGCACGTCTGGCTCGGGGCGTTTAGAGGTAATGACGAGATCTTAAGAGCGTGAGGCGGCGAATGTTCTGGAGAGCAAATAATAGCACAGTGGGTGACCGGTCAACGAATAGTTCAGACTTATAACAAATTGAGTGACGAACCCTTTCGTGAAAGATTCTATTGTTCGAAGAGCAAACACCTCACTGAAGTGTTGCAAATAAAAGCTACGCGGATTGCAATATCTGTACATTGTATTTCCTCCTATTTATAAATGACTTATGGATCACACCTTTCCTCATTGTTTACCCACGTTTCCTGTCCCTAGGAGAACATTAAATAGCTCCCACTATTGAATTAGGTATAACATGACCACCTATAGGAATTAAACCATTCAATCCTATACAAATTCCATTATTAAATACAGCTATCCTTCTTGCATCAGGAATTACAGTAACATGAGCTCATCACTGTCTTATAGAAAATAATTACAGACAAACTACTCAAGGTTTACTATTAACAATCATTTTAGGAGTATATTTTACTATTCTACAAGCATATGAATATATTGAAGCTCCATTTACCATTGCAGACTCAGTTTATGGCTCATATTTTTTCATAGCAACATGATTCCATGGATTACATGTTATTATCGGTACAACATTTCTCTCAGTACGTCTAATATGACATATAATATTTCATTTTTCATCCAATCATCACGTTGGGTTTGAAGCAGCAGCATGATATTGACACTTCGTAGATATTGTATGATTATTTTTATATATTTCAACTTACTGATGAGGTAGATATTTATTTAGTATATATAGTATATTTGACTTCCAATCAAAATCTCCCCACGTCCAAACCTTCCTGACTGTAAGAAAATTTTACTGTAATATTTCAAAAATAAAAATATTTTTCCGCACGTCTCGGTGCATTTCTAAATTCTATGATCGTCCTAGCAAGTCCACGCCAAAATCTGTGCAGTTACGGGAAGTTCAATGGAAATGTTTGCAGTAGAAATTGTAAACGTCTATGATCCACATGTGGTTCACAGGGTACATAGTAAACCCTTCGAGTGTCACGTTTTGTGAAGCACATATGGCTCACAGGACAGTGAACGTGTTAACCCTTTGCACTCGTAGGGCATGCCACCTATGAATGCACTCTGCGGTGGGAGATTTCTGAGCACTGCCAGTTCCTACAACTCGTAAGGGATGTCTAAGATAACAATGGAAAATGCCGGGACAGTTCGAAGCCGATACGCGGCATTTCCCCGTTTCAACTCGTTCTCACATTATTGCGTCAGCATTGATTAAAGTTAGAATAGTAGCCCGGATCGATTCAAGAATGAACACTATTTTACATACCAGGAAAATACGTGGGCAACTGTGACATGCCCTACGAGTTAATTAGGGATTTTGGTGTGGCATTTGATACATGCCCTACGAGTTGTAGGACATGTCACATTACATACTGATAGGAGGCAGAAGCCTTTATTCTCGTGGCATCTCTCATATGTCTTACGAGCTGTAGGGCGTGTATTATGCTCGTTGTTTACGAGTGCAAAGGGTTAATCACATCTGGAAAGTCTTGAAAATGGAAAAGTAAATGACATTGGATCCTTTCTTTAATTTTCGAAGAAAAAAAAAAGGTTTCAAGGAAATATAAAACTGTATTACTTTTATTATATTATAAATTATATTGTGTTACATTCTAAACGATATAAGTGATATTGTGTTTTTTTTTATTTTGCTGTTTCTAAGATGCATTTATTGACTATTCTTAAAATCACATAGAAAATTGTTTTTTCAGATTTTTTCAATTTGGTGTTAGTAGGAGAAGCGAAGTAACTGCCACCAAACAGCATATTCGCATGAGTAATGTACGTCATGATCAAACGTCAGTGCGCGCAGTCAAAATTCAATGATGAACTAGGTAATTACCTATTGATACTGCTGTAAACGTTCATAGCAAATGTAATGGTGAACGTAAAACATTTATGGGTAATAATCTTGCAATAGTTAAAGTGCGGCTGTAGATTGCAACACGGTGATGTCACTCGCCCCTAGCAGACGATAGCCTGCCCGTAATTTGTTTTCTTTTTGTTGTGTATGCTGTGGGCCCTTTCTACGTTCTCGCCCTTACGAATGTAACAAGAGAAAGTATTGTAATAGTGTGCAAATTTTTGACAGAAAAGAACTCTTATTGTCTGGTCCTGGTGACTAAAAAGTGAATAAATCCTGTTCCTATATAAAGTAAATTACGTTCTGTAACATTTGGTGTAGGAAGAATTCATGTTCTGTGGATCCTTGGTACAGAAAAATCGATTCATGGAAAAACCTGTGTCTGTCTGTCTGTCGGTTGTCTGTCCGTCTGTGGCCAACGAAGCGCCTAAACGGTTCAGACGATTTTCTCCAAAATTGATATTCCCCTATCGATCTAAACGAACTCGAGGTTTTGGGAATTTCAAAAGTATATTTTGATTTTTGAGTGTACTTTACACGACGCCTTGAAAACATTTTCAAACTTTTCTCAAAAATCGCTCCAAATTTTTTGATTAAAATTCGTCCGCAGATTGCGTAAAGGACGCTTTAGGGAATGGTATAGGTCTCAGGTTCACTAAAATCCTTGATTTGACGTAAATTGCAAAAGTGCAATGTTTCGGTGGCGCCTTCCCATAACTACAATATGAAAGTTACAGATTTTATTTAATGAAATCTGTTCTTTAAAGACATCTTGAAATGAGGTTATGCTTAATTTTTCGAAATTATGAGTGGTTTTTGTGTAATTTTGCGCGAAATATAAGCAATTAAAACTTTTTTAAGCAATTCTTTCGCAAAAACCGCTCCAAATTTTTCTGTACATGTAACTGTAAACGGAAAAAAATTGGTGCTAATCCCATTTTCGGCAAACTCTCCGTGTTTTCTAAAATTGCAAAATAAGTTAACATTTCAAAACAACAAAATTGAAGATCGCGATTTTTGCTTTAGACAAAGCCTATTCTAAAATGTCACCGCTAAAAGAAGGTCTTGTACAATGTTTTTGAAAAAAAAAAGAGTAGATTTCGTGTAATGTGTTTATGAAATTTATACAATTTCTAAAAAAATATTTTCTCAAAACAGCTCCAAATTTTTCTTTAAATTTTCTCCTCGTAAGTATCAAGGCACAGTAAAAAATATGGTGCTTGTCTCATTTTCAGCAAACTCTTCTTATTTAGGAAAAATAAAAATGTTAACATTTCAAATCTACAATCACGCTTTCTAAACTCACAGCGTTTAATTAGCATAGAGGTAAGGGCCACGGCGAGTTACCTTGGAGGACTTCAGTGAGAGTCTAGGCGCGGAAGTACTGTTTGATGGATGCAAACTGTAGTATAATATAGCGGAGCAGTTAGAAATGATGCGAGAAAGTATGTGCTACTGAGAAGCACTCGTTTAGTTTTGTCGTTAACAGTAATGAAAAATATATATTAATTACACTTATGATATTCACTGAACGTGACCTAGTTTCTAAGATGTAAGAAAAGACCGTTCACAAAAGTTCAGCATTCTGCAATCCATTGATCTTACAGTATAGAATAATGATAAATTGACTACATTATCTTTTACTGTCTGAAGACCAAACTCCGGACAAAATACTTCACTACTTGGGAAAATATTAGAAGAACAAAGATAATTTTGAAGTAGTGGAGTACACAGAGGGATGGGTCATAAATGCCTCCCCGAAGCCAAGCTCTTTTTTGTTCAATTTATTCAAAATAGTTACTACTTATTAACGGCATTACATTCAAAGAATTATTACATTACGTAAATAATTTTTTTGGATATCTTTTTCTCAATGAAGATGGAGCCCTGATCTCGTCCTGTTTCTTATTACCAATTTCATGGATTGTAAAAGTGAAACATTTATTCAACCTATAAACTGAACTAGTATATAGCGCATACTCTCTATGAACGGAACCAGTGATCACCAGTGAATGGAATGGTGTTGTATTTGGAACCTTAAACTTGTAAGGCTAGTCGCTTTTAACCTAGTCGCTTTGGTAAACGTTTCCATTTTCATAACAATGCTTTAACTCCCAATTTCATAACGATGATCATATCAGTAACATAAACATCCTTGAGTCTCGCCAAAGCAAAATTTCCACATATTTTATTCCAAAGAACATTTTTTTACAAACACTTTAATGTTGTATGTTTTATAACGCTTGGATATGCGTGTCGAAGTTTAACAGAAGCTAAACTAAGCGATTAACATAAAACATCCACGAAGTTGTTTTACGGATAATTGGCAATAAACATTGTCAGGCACGTCTTTGTTGCCGACACAACTGTAAAACATCTTTCGTCTTTTCCCACAATATTCAAGTACTTCATTGCTATTATACGGTGTTAACTTACAATTACTAATGAAAAGTTACGATTGTTACATTGGCAACAAACATCAAAAGAAGTACAATGCCGCGTAGATTATCCGTAAACTTCAGCTAATTGTTTCCAAGCACACAATACTTCAAACAAATATTTCAAAAATGTTTGTTCCTGGTGCAAAGGTACATATACAAAATACATCTAAACCTAGAAGAGCAAAACACATGAATGGGAAACGAAGAAAAAACATCTTGTACAGAACGAACTAAAGGACAATGTTGATAAATGTTCTGGTGCATTTTCCAGAAGGCCGATAAATTAATTATACTTCCTTTGTTAACGCAGAACATTTTACTCTGAATATGAATACTACACGAAACTTTACATCTATCACGTTGTCTTTGTTAACTGTAAATGTGCATGAACTCATGTTTCTACAAAAAAAAATCATCCCACATAACTCGCTTCCTCTTCTACTTGCGTTAGGAGGAAGCGACGAGAATTAATGTCATTTCACCATGTCTATTTCCAACCACACACATATCCTCCGGCGTATAAAAATAAAGCCGACACGCGGTCACACGGAGGCAAATCAGGATTTTCCCGTTGCAGTCGCGTCACCAGGCCAGTGCACACGCGTGTGGACACGCGTGTTAGGGCACGCGTGGCGAACGCCACATCCGGGATGGAAACGACTCCCGCGCATGGATACGGGGAGAGTGTGATAAGGGAGATAGCGCGATATCGCGGCGTTATGACTCCATAACCTGCGTTTGCGTTCCGCGCCACCCGTGTACACGCAACCCCACTTCGGGGTAATCTCGTAAAAATAGCGTAGTACGGGAAGAGCGAGGTGGCCCTTAGAGGGCCGTTAGGGGCCTACGCCATGAGAGTGTGTCATTTTATTCAATCCTCCTTAAAATACTATCGTATTATATTTTGTGCGTAAAAAACACCATTCTCCAAACAAATGAAAATTTAACTTTTGCACAGGTACATCAGCTAAAGAAATTATCAATAAAATGGAAATAAAACGAACATTCTCATTTAGTGTAGTTATATTCATCCTATTTCAATGTCTTGATTGATTGATTTTTTCGTGTTTCCGGGCGCGTCAACTGCTTCGGTCATTAGTCCCGTTAGTGTAGAGCATGTTTTTTCTCGGGAGATGGCGGTGATCTTCCCCTGCTGGATGGCGAGATCCGGCACCGACCTACCGTCGGCTAGTGGGATTTCCCCCTAACCAGGACTCTCCCACCAGCGGGGCACCACCCCAGCCGGGATAAGCTCTAAGCTCCCGACCTGTCTCCCGGAATATGTGGCAGTGTAGTGCATGTTAGTGTAAGTGTGTGTAAGGGGAGAGGATAGGACAAGGAAGAGGAAGGACAGATCGCGCGCGGTCCGTGGCCCATTTGTTAGGGTACTGCTCCGGCATTCGCCTGGTGTTGATCGGAGAAACCACGGAAAACTACCGATCAGAGCAGCCGGCCACTAGAATTCTCCTCCAGACAGCGACTGAATTCGACTGCTAGCTGAAAAGCTAGTGTCGAAAATCCTGTCGCCGTCAGGACTCGAACCTAGGACCTCCCGGTTAGAGGCGCTGCATTCAATGTCTTCATCTTACGTCCCATTTGCTATTTTTTCAGGACTTCCTCGCATCTACAGACTAATCTCATACCTGCACATTAACGTATCCAATTATTTAATTTTCTTGTCATATTTTAATTTGAATCTTGCTACTTATCGTCTCAAGTCCTTTTCTGGCCTTTCAGAGTCCACCTTTTCAAACTTCTTATTTGATTTTGTACAACGTCCCACTTGATCTCTGTCCCTTCCGCGGCTTTACATCAGCTAGAGTCCTTTTTATCACGCTATTTTATTTACATCTGTCATTATGAGAACTCCCGCCCTCCCAACGGACACTTCTCGACACTTCTACCAACCTATTTGTATCTTCAGCATCCCCCTCATCCTACGGTTCGTCATTATACGATCCCTCATTCTATGGTCCCCAACATTTTTCAACCTGTTTGTACCTTCAGGTGCCACATCCTATGGTTTCTGGTACACTTGTGCAACAATAACAAAAAAATGTTTTCTCTAACCACATTATCATCACTCATTTTTATGATCATCACCTTATTTCGTCGCTCCGCTTTCTTCACCAGTCATTTCAGAATCCTCTTGTGACCTTCCCCTCCCGATCTCGACAAAGTACACTTCGGTTTTTATAACGTGGCCGATGACACTAGGTCTTTTTTACACCTCCTGCCTTATTAAATAACTCTTTATAACAATGATAAGCACATGTTTGAGGCCATGAGCCCCGTTGAGAGGAACGTTCGCGAATTAATTAAAAAGATTCATTTTATCAGGCGGGAGGTGTAAAAATGACCTAATGTCATCGGTCATTACGAAAACCCACGTATAGTACGGAAGAGCGTGGCGGCCGAGCATGGGAGGTCATTCCGAGTCCAAGTGGTCGCTGCGTCTTAGATAGACTTTGGCTTACGCCAAGAAGTCGTAGCCTTATAAAAAGCAGGGTACTGCAAAGTAAACAAAATACTTTAGTGACGTGAATCATCATTCCTGCCTCCTCGCATATTGAGAATGATTCCAAGTGCATACTCGCAAGTTTACAAGAATTTGTATTACACCCAAATGTACGCAACTTGAAACAAAGTGTCGCTGGCGTACTATTTCCAAAATGTCGGATTCGCCTTTATCATCGACTCGCCCATCAATATTTCATTCGCACGTCAAGTCCGATTTCCTGTACTAGTCACACAGGACTAGAAACTATTCTTTCCCAGATTTTTTGGCGGGAGATTGACGGAAAAAGTGGACAGATGCTTGTGACGTTACAACACATGTTCTATTGAATGCTGCATCCGAAGGAAAATTTCGGTAACGGCTCTGAAATCAGGCATCGGCGTCGCGTGTATCTCTTGCCCCGATAGTCGAGTACACACACACGCATCATGGCGGCGGGGCCTATCGCTGGCACAGTCTCGGAAAGTGGGCCAGGGGGCGGGGCCGGGCGAAGGGCAAGTCGAGCGCAGCGGCGCGGCGCGCGCACGTGTGCCCACGTGTGGCCACGTGGGAGTGGGTCGTGAGTCACCGGGCGCGGCCCCGACGCTGCAGGCGGCCAGGAGGCGCGGAGCGCCGAGGAACCGTAGGCGGGGGCGGGGGAGGAAGCGGAACGGGTGGAGGCTGAGGTAACCGATGCTGTCGTGGACGCTGAGCCACGGAAGATAACGTGGAGACGGTACTGGAGGAGGCGGAGGCTGCTGATCGAAGTAGAGAGGCAACGAAAATGATAGGGGGTTGAGCCATCTAAAGTTAGCAGCGCCCAGAAACGAATCTCTACCAAACTATATCCAAAATTAACGGCTAATTAAATGCTAATTAAGTGCTCTATTCCCAAATTTTCCGCTCCTATAGTTTTCCCAAAATCGTGGGCGCTGCTAGCTTTAGACTAAAGTTAGCAACGCCCAGAAACGAATCTCTTCCAAACTATATTCAAAATTTACGGCTAATTAAATGCTAATTAAGTGCTCTATTCCCGAATTTTCCGCTCCTATAGTTTTCCCAAAATCGTGGGAAAAACAATTAACATTAGTTCTATCTCTTTCCAAGACAGAGCAATTTATAAATCATTCTCTACGCAATTTGAAATTCATACTCAACGCCAAAATGTCCCTTAAACAAATACTAAAAATAATATATAATCAAAAAATTTGCCGCTCACCGCTTAGTTTGAATAACATGGGTTCGAATCCCAAAAATGACCCTCATCCGAACGCTGTGCGCAAGGAAGAAAGACGCTTCTTCCAAGCCAGCGCAATTTATAATTCATACTGTACGCCAAAATGTGCCCTAAACAAATACTAAATATAATCCATTACAAAAAAATTTGCCGCTCACCGGTTAGTTTGATTAACATGGGTTCGAATCCCAAAAATGATCCTCGGCGGAACGCTGTGCGCAAGGAAGAGTGCCGCTCCTTCCAAGCCAGCGCAATATGAAATTCATACTCTACTCCAAAAAGTGCCCTAAACAAATACTAAATATAATCCATAACAAAAAAATTTGCCGCTCACCGGTTCGTTTGAAGAACATGGGTTCGAATCCCAAAAATGAACCTGCGTCGAACGCTGTGCCCAAGGAAGAGTGACGCTCCTTCCAAGCCAGCGCATTTTATAATTCATACTCTACGCCAAAATGTGCCGTAAACAAATACTAAATATATTCTATAATAAAAAAATTTCCCACTCACCGGTTAGTTTGAATAACATGGGTTCGAATCCCAAAAATGACCCTCGCCAGAACGCTGTGCGCAAGGAAGAGTGCCGCTCTTTCCAAGCCAGCGCAATTTGAAATTCATACTCTACGCCAAAATGTGCCCTAAACAAATACTAAATATAATCTGTAATAAAAAAATTTACCGCTCACCTGTTAGTTTGAATAACATGGGTTCGAATTCCAAAAATGAACCTACGCCGAACGCTGTGCCCAAGGAAGAGTGACGCTTCTTCCAAGCAAGCGCAATTTGAAAATCATACTCTACGCCAAAATGTGCCCTAAACAAATACTAAATATAGTATATAATAAAAAAATTTTCCGCTCACCGGTTAGTTTGAATAACATGGGTTCGAATCCCCAAAACGACCCTCGCCCGAACGCTGTGCGCAAGGAAGAGTGACGCTCCTTTCATGCCAGCGCAATTTATAATTCATACTCTACACCAAAATGTGCTCTAAACAAATACTAAATATAATCTATAATAAAAAAATTTGCCGCTCACCGGTTAGTTTGATTAACTTGGGTTCGAATTCCAAAAATGAACCTGCGCCGAACGCTGTGCGCAAGGAAGAGTACCGCTCCTTCCAAGCCAGCGCAATATGAAATACATACTCTACGCCAAAATTTGCCCTAAACAATTACTAAATATAATCCATAACAAAAAAATTTGCCGTTCACCGGTTCGTTTGAAGAACATGGGTTCGAATCCCAAAAATGATCCTCTGCGGAACGCTGTGCCAGAGGAAGAGTGACGCTCCTTCCAAGCCAGCGCAATTTGAAATTCATACTCTACGCCAAAATGTGCCCTAAACAAATACTAAATATAATCTATAATAAAAAAATTTGCCGCTTACCGCTTAGTTTGAATAACATGGGTTCGAATCTCAAAAATGACCCTCGCTTCAACGCTGTGCGCAAGAAGAGTGACGCTCCTTCCAAGCCAGCGCAATTTATAATTCATACTCTACACCAAAATGTGCCCTAAACAAGTACTAAATATAATCAGTAATAACAAAATTTGCCGCTCACCAGTTAGTTTTAATAACGTGGGTTCGAATCCTAAAAATGACTCTCGGCCGTAGGCCGTGTGCAAGGAAGAGTGACGCTTCTTTCAAGCTAACGCAATTATTAATTTATACTCTACGCTAAAATGTGCCGTAATCCAATACGATCCGTAATCTGTAATATAAGAATTTGCCGCTTACCGTTTAGTTTGAATACCATGGGCTCGAATCCCAACAATGGCCCTTGGTCGAACGCTGCGCCTAATATAAGAGCTGTTCTTCCTAAGCCATCGAATGTCACAATTCAGACTCTGCCAAATGCCAAAATGTGCCGTAAACAGGTGCTAAAACTAATATGTAATTAAAAATTGGCCGCTGATTAACCAGTCAGAGTCAGTTCGATTAAATTGCACAGATTCAAATTGCAGAAATGTACCTTCTGGGAAATCATCTAATGTTAGCGTCGCCCAAAAACGAAACTTTACCAAACTACAAGTATATCCGAAATTAATCCGAGGATCATTTTTGGGATTCGAACCCATGTTAATCAAACTAACCGGTGAGCGGCAAATTTTTTTGTTATGAATTATATTTAGTATTTGTTTAGGGCACATTTTGGCGTAGAGTATGAATTATAAATTGCGCTGGCTTGGAAGGAGCGTCTTTATTTCTTGCGCACAGCGTTCGGATGAGGGTCATTTTTGGGATTCGAACCCATGTTATTCAAACTAAGCGGTGAGCGGCAAATTTTTTGATTATAAATTATTTTTAGTATTTGTTTAGGGCACATTTTGGCGTAGAGTATGAATTATAAAATCCACTGGCTTGGAGGGAGCGTCTTTCTTCCTTGCGCACAGCGTTCGGCCGAGGGTCATTTTAGGAATTCGAACCCTTGTTATTCAAACTAAGCGGTGAGCGGCAAATTTTTTGATTATAGACTATATTTAGTGTTTGTTGAGGGCACTTTTTGGCGTAGAGTATGAATTTCATATTGCGCTGGCTTGGAAGGAGCGGCACTCTTCCCTGCGCACAGCGTTCCGCCGAGGATCATTTTTGGGATTCGAACCCATGCAATCAAACTAACCGGTGAGCGGCAAATTGTTTTGTTATGAATTATATTTAGTATTTGTTTAGGGCACATTTTGGCGTAGAGTATGAATTATAAAATGCGCTGGCTTGGATGGAGCGTCTTTCTTCCTTGCGCACAGCGTTCGGCTGAGGGTCATTTTTGGGATTCGAACCCATGTTAATCAAACTAAGCGGTGAGCGGCAAATTTTTTGATTATAGATTATTTTTAGTATTTGTTTAGGGCACATTTTGGCGTAGAGTATGAATTATAAAATGCGCTGGCTTGGAGGGAGCGTTTTTCTTCCTTGCGGACAGCGTTCGGCCGAGGGTCATTTTTGGGATTCGAACCCTTGTTATTCAAACTAAGCGGTGAGCGGCAAATTTTTTGATTATAGACTATATTTAGTGTTTGTTTAGGGCACTTTTTGGCGTAGAGTATGAATTTCATATTGCGCTGGCTTGGAAGGAGCGCGTCTTTCTTCCTTTGTACAGCTGGCTGAGGGTAATTTTGGATCTGAACCCATGTTATTCAAACTAAGCCGTGAGCGGCAAAATTTTTTATTATAGGTAATTTCCTTTTACCTTTTGGGGGAGGTGTCATGACTCCCATTGCCCCCCCCCCCGAATCCGCCAGAAGAGTGAATGCATTGGAGATGGCGATGTGTAAGCCAACGACGGAGGTGAGCGTGACGATGGTGGAGGGGGCCATGCTGGCGTTGGAGGCGGCAGCGACTGCGTCGGCAACGCCGAGTGGCCGCGACGCATCCCGTTGAGCGCTTCAGGGCTGCCCAAATTCTCCCCACACCGCTCGCCGCTCCACTCCAGCCCGCATCTCCGCCATCTGCGCGCCTCACGTTCACAAAAGGCGGCCCGAGGTCCGCTCTGGTGCGGGAGCGACTGACTATCTGATAAACGAGTTAATGAATAGATTAATTTAACAAATGCTGTGTTATCTTCTCCATTATTTATTGACACGAATGGGTTTTCGTCTGTTTATTAACAGGTGTGACAGCGAAACAAATGTTTCTAATGATAATAAAATCGAGTTTATAAATAAACTTCATGTATTTTTATTTAATTCCGTCGCTTTAAATATAAAAATGAAAAAAATTACATCTTTCACTCATGACATTTTCTTTTTGGTTTGATTAAAAAACTTAATAGGCGGCTAACGGCGGTTTTATTATCAATATCGCACAACCATAAATTCGACGTCATTTTCTTTACAAAATAATACTTATTATCCTTGAAAATATTACCAAATGTAATCGAAGATATACTTTTTTAAATTAATTTTCGTAATTATCTATATATTTCTTTTAAGAAAAAGAAAGAGAATAAAAAACTTTTAAAACATTCCAACTGTTCAATACTCATGTTCATATAACTTAAAAAAAATGAATCCTCATTTTTTACATTTTAAGTGCAGTAAAACGATAGATCTAAATTATAACCTTGTCAACCTTGTCTAAACTATAACCTGACGAATTGTGGGAATTCTGATGTGGTGTTGTCGACGCTCTTATGAGACGAAATAAAAGAGATCATCTTGTATTGTTGTTGTATGTTATGTTGACATAATATGTTGACGAAGATGACCTCTCTTATTTCTTCTTATAACCTGACGACCCAATAAAGATTACAGTCATATACACATACGTATAGGTGATGATGACCTTTCAACCTGAAACGGAGCAGCGAAGAAAAGGCGAAGGGTCGCCCGGCAGATGGGCGCGCGCGTGAGTGGGTGGGTGGATGGGCCATGTGGGAGATGAGCTTGCGGATGACAAGCGTGTCCATCAACGCCCTATTTTCCCCTCAATTGCCGCGCACGTGTCGCTCCCCCTTTGAGCTAATTGCACGCGATAGGCCAGCCCATCTATATCGACTCCACCAGGTGCACACGCGCCGCCTCGCACACACACACACACACACACACACACACTCCAACCCGCGTACGCACTCGCGCGCACACAACCACACGCACGCTCCTACACAAACGCGCACGCACACGCCTACGTAAATACACACGTACGTAAACACCCGTACGCACACACACATACGCATCCTCAGACGCGATTCAAATGTGAGGAGATGGAGAGATGCCAGGGATCTATCTCGTTTACTAAAAAAGAGTAAGCTTTGTAATTTTTCAATAAGCTCTCAATAAGCGTCGAATATTATGTAAGAGCGTATGTGCATTCTATAGTACATGTAACTGCACAGTATGCAAGATATTGTAATTGTCTCTTTGGGGACGGCTGAGTTTTTCACTATGAACTATGAGTGTACCTCGAAGATAGTTTTAACTGAGGTGTAGTCAGATAATTGAAAGGTTTGGTAAATTTTAGGTTTTTATGGACTTCAACAAGAACACATCAAATAAAGTGGTATATATTTTAATTAGAATCTACTTAATATATATTTTATTTAACATATGAAATGTAAATATTTATGTTAAATAGAGCTGTAAGCACATATTGTATTTGTGGTATAAATGTAAAGATTATTTATTAATCTATTTTTAGTCTTTTGGATTGCACTATTGGGATTATCCATGCCTTGACACATATACCACATAAACTGATTAACTGATGTCTCCCCACTGTTTCACTTTTTCAAATAGTCTCATCTATTATTATACATTTCAAATGTAACACACAAGTCTGTGTTTAGTATTAGCTCCACGTAACAACTAAACTATCAAAAGACAATTACTTATGGTTTGAACACTTATTGCATCCTCATTTCTAATTCTGCGAATTTTTATCATCTGAACTCACCCCATGGTGTGTGGTAATCTAAACTATCTTGGGTGTGTGGTTCTTAAAAAATTGGGTGGGGAACTACCCAGAGAAACTGCCTAAATCGAGGTTGCTGAATAAAATCTTGTTTGAAACAATCATCCGATTTTGGTTGTCAAGAGACACAACGATATTTTCTGCATGAATGAAGTACGAAGAACCAGCTTTGACCTTGTGAACAAATTCTGTGGGTACCTTACAAGACACGATCGACCAAATCTAGAAAAAATAAATGATTTTGTAATTGAAAGAATAAAATTCAATACTTTGAAGTTCATTAACATACACATAATTATCAATGTACCAATTACTTAAATCCTATAAGAATAACGATTGGAAATGAAGTAAATATCAAGAAATAAAACATTTCTCTTCTCTTGGTCTGATCGGTGTATTAGAAAAACTTTTGAAACTTATAAAATGAAAAATGATTAAGACTTCTACCACGAAGAAAAATTAAGTAAGAAAAATTACCTTAATATCTGCTGTTCTGCCTTTTAATAGTAAAGATTTCAGCCCTACACGAAGCTGAAGCAGAAATGTCAATGTCTTGGACTAATCAGCCTTCATAAAATAATCACAAGTGAGTAAAATATGCAGAGGAATGGATATTCAAAACCAATGAGAAGTAGCACGTGCCAATACAGGAACATTCATAAAATGTATAATGTAAGAGAACAGTATTTATGACTGCGGCGCTTCACAAACGAATGACGGACATTATAAATTGATCAATCAGAATTTTCCAAGAGAAAACTTAAGAGGCTTTTGAACATTTAATGACTGCCATTTCTTATCAAGTAGCTTCCCGTTCCTTGAGTCGTCCTATGGAGAAAATAAGATACTGGTAGATATTTGGAATTTTCTGCCCCATCGCGGTGCAAATTTGTAGAAAAATAATACTGTTTTTAGTAGCACTATACGTGTGTTACTACTTTTTTTATAAACATTTACAACAAACTCTTATGGAACGAACCTTTACTAAAGGAGTTTCAATGAAATTGGTATACAATTTTCAATGAAATTATGCTTAAGAAATTGTCAACATAATGTTCTTAGAAATAAAATTTGACGACCAAAGTACGTCGTAAATGCTACAGTATAAGAAAAAATTAAAGAACAGGACATTTCGCCCTGAAGAAGGTCGCAGTATAACAGACGAAATATTGGCAAGTCTTGGGATTTTCGACAATAGTTTTCCAGCTAGGTTGAATTCAGTCGCTGTCTGGAGGAGAATTCTAGCGGCTGGCTGCTCCTATCGGTAGTTTTTCGTGGTTTCTCCGATCAACACCAGGCGAATGCCGGAGCAGTATCCTAACAAATGGGCCACGGACCGCGCGCGATCTGTCCTTCTTCTTCCTTGTCTTATCCTCTCCCCTCACACACACTTACACTAACATGCACTACACTACCACATATTCCGGGAGATCGGTCGGGAACTTAGAGCTTGTCCCGGCTGGGGCGGTGTTCCGCTGGTGGTAGAGTCCTGGTTAGGGGGAAACCCCACTAGCCGACGGTAGGTCGGCGCCGGATCTCGCCACCCAGCGGAGGAAGATCACCGCCATCTCCCGAGAAAAAAACATGCACTACACTAACGGGACTAATGACCAAAAGCAGTTGACGCGCCCGGAAACACGAAAAAATCAATCAATCAATCTTACCCCCAAGCATGCATAATAAATACAAACAGGGCGCAGACCTGGGAACGCACCAAGCTGGCAAAAGTCGGGTTAATCCGACCCTAAAAATCAAATACATACATACATCATCTTACTCACTGAGGTAAAAGAAGTATTATGAACTAGGAAAATACACTGCGTTGCAAGGGGCTTCTTCATATTCAATCCTAGAGAAAGAGGGGAAAAGATAATTTTATATAAAACAGGGTGTTTAAGATTATTTTTAATGTAATTGATCAAAATAATAAAATAATACAATTTTATTTCATTTATTTTATCGTGTATTGCCATTAGATTACAAATATTTATCTTTCGCACTGCTACTGGCCCCTAGCAAATCTGTTAGATATGAGTTCTGCTGCCTTGCTACTGGCGTCTGGCGGAATTTATTAGAAAACGATCTGCTCTTAGTGGTATGCAAAAATTATGGTCGTGGTGCATCAACTAGTATATTATTTAGATTATTTTTTTGTCTGCATTTGTGGTGTATTAATCTCTAGCACACTTTGCACGGATACTGAAACAATTCTGAAGAAGAGCCTGGAAAAATTCCTCATCTATTCATACACTTTTTTTTGGTGGTATTGATGTTGGTTACATGTCGTTGCAATCACTTTTATTAGTATAGATTTCTTTTATTGTACTCATTGTTACTTATTATATTAACATTTTTTTAAAAATTAGGTGTTTACGTCTTCATGTGGACCGGGAATGGTGGCTCAGGATATCAACTCATGACACTGCAGTGCAGAGATATTTTAGGGCTCGAGTTTCAATGGTGACAGGATTTTCGACATTAGCTGGACAGCTAGGACGAGAACAGCCACTGCCTGGAGGAGAAATAAAGGGGCCGGTGGCTGTAATCGGTAGTTTTCTGTGGTTTCTCCGTTCAACACCACGCGAATGCCGGAGGAGTACCTCTAAAAACGGGCCACAGACCGCGAGCAATCTTTCCTTTCTCTTCTGTGTCCTACACTCACTCCTTACTTAACTCATTTACACTCACGTCCACTACACTATCACGCTTGTCGGAAGATCAGACGGGAGCTTCGAGCTTGTCCCGGCTGGGGGTGTGCCCCGTTGGTGTGAGATACCCTGTTGGGGAAAACCCACGAATAATGTGTAGGTTGGCGACGGGTCTCGCCAGCTAGTGGGAGAACATAGCTGCCATTTCTGGCGATGAAAACATACTCTACACTTGCGGAACTACTACAAGCAGTTGATTTTCCGGGGTTTCTCCGATCAACACCAGGCGAATGTCGGAGCAGTACCCTAACAAATGGGCCACGGACCGCACGCGATCTGTCCTTCCTCTTCCTTGTCTTATCCTCTCCCCTTACACACACACTTACTCTAACATGCACTATGCTACCACATATTCCGGGTGACCGGTCGGGAGCTTAGAGCTTGTCCCGGCTGGGGCGATGCCCCGCTGGTGGGAGAGTCCTGGTTAGGGGGAAACCCTACTAGCCGACGGTAGGTCGGCGACGGATCTTGACATCCAGTGGGAGAAGATCACCCCAATATCCCGAGAAAAACATACTCTACACTAACGGGACTAATGACCAAAGCTGTTGACGCGCCCGGAAACACGAAAAAATCAATGAATACAAGCAGTTGACGCGCCCGGAATCATTCATCAATCATTATTTACATACGCCAATGAAATATTATTAATTTCTTTTATTGTGTTTATTGCATTTCATTATATTAATCTTTTTTCTTCAATTTTTGGTATGTGCCCGCGAACTGTGTAACTGAGGACTTTTTCCGGAGCGGGTCTTGGGCGGCGTCGGCGGGCGTCGCGGTGCGGTGGGCGCGCGGCAGATGTCTCGAGCGTCGCGACGCGCTGCGACGCCACGCGTGGCCTCTCGCGGGCGCGTATCGATTCCCGCCACCCCCACGGCCGCGCCGCACCTCGCGCCTTCCTCACGCAACAGCCCAGGAACTCAGGGTGGGAGGGAACGGAGACACAAACACTGCAAAAATAGAGGAGGAGTGAACGGTGCGCGAATTTTCGTGATAAAAAAACACCAGTGGATTGTTTGATTGTTAGTTATTCCGTGCGCGTCAACTACCGAGGTCATTCGTACCGTAAGTGTAGTGCATGCTGTTTTCTCGGGAGGTGGCGGTGTTCTTCCCCAGCTTGTTGGCGAGATCCGGCGCCGACCTACCGTCGGGATTTCCCCACAACCAGGTATCTCCCACCAGCGGGGCATCGCCGCAGCCGGGAGAAGCTCTAAGCTCTCTCGGTATGTGTGGCAGTTTAGTGCAAGTTGATGTAAGTGTGGGTAAGGGGAGATGATAGGACAAGGAAGAGGAAGGACAGATCGCGCGCGGTCCATGGCCCGTTTGTTAGGGTCCTGCTCCGTCATTCGCCTGGTGTTGATCAGAGAAACCACGGCAAACTACCGATCAGAGCAGCCCACCGCTAGAATTCTCCTCCAGACAGCGACTGAATTCGATCTAGCTGACAAGCTAATGTCGAAAATCCTGATGCCGTTGGGACTTGAACCTAGGACCTCCCGGTCAGAGGGTCTACAGTGACATCAGTTGTTGGCCTAAGTCACCTCTCCCGGTACTACTAGTGGAGGCTGTTGGTGGAAACCAGATGTGGACTGTAAACAGCGGCTTCTCAAAACTTTTCCAGCGCATGAGTGAGGAAGATCTATCCTCGTCGCAAGCATAATTATTTAAGTGTTTAGATAAAGTAATTTTAGATATTGTTTAATGTTGTGCATTAAAAGTATATACGGATATGTTAAAATTATATTCCGAATTAAATATATAAAATTATATACGGAATAGCTTAATCTATACCTTCATGGAATTGATAAAAAATAAACCAGAAACTTTATATATAAATTAATTTATAATTCTAATGGCAATTAAACTTTGTTATTAATAATTCGCCGTTAATTATAAATAATTTATTTAATATAAATTTCTCAATTATTCAAACAAAAGTGTTATTTTTCTACATGTAAAAATACGATTATGCCATCATCTCACTATAATGAATTTCTGCGCTCTCCTGTTGCCTATCATTATGAAACAGCTCGACAGTTGGCAGATCTATGAGAAACCGCCAAGGACACTTCTTGATGCTGTGAATTTCACAGTCTTCAAGAGCTTAAATGGCTGGAATTTTAGTACATGCCACAACACGATTTTTTCTGTCCTGCGTTACGTCCTCGTGCTATCTCGTTCAAAACAGCATATGCCAGACCAGAGACTGCTCCGGTCTTACGTGTGTAGATGTGCGAGCAAAAAGATTCAAAGTCGATCTCTGATTGTTTAGCGCTTTACCAGTGTTTGATCGGTGAAATACAAATATGGTATTTTGAATCAAGCTAGTTGTTTTATTTATTAAAGAGAATGGTTATTGTGATGCAACACCGCAACACTAACGGGCCAGCCATCACTCGAAAGTAGATGGTATTATAATATGGTGGACGATTTTTTCTAGTGTTCGCAGGACGGGGTACGTAATCAGTTTCGCATAACAGACACGGAGCACGACATTTTTTTGTGTTAGTGCCATAATATAATGTATTACTGCTCACACATTAAAAAATGAAATTTATTATTATTTCATATTTAAAATAAAGTCGCGAAATTGGATGATATTTCGTACACTCTGGGATCAGTTTCATATACACTCTCTCTCATGGCGCACTGGCGTCATTCATGTTGGGTTGCCAAAACGGAAATTAACAAAATGATCATTTTGTAAACATTGAGTTGTATACGAATATTATTTTATGCTATACTTGTTTTTGCGTGGATGATAAACGGAAGGAAACAAGGGATTGTTGCTCATTAGAGACTGCTGATTTCTTAATTGCAAAGACAACAGATTTGAACATTTTACGTGGAAGGAAGTTAATAGAAGAGATTGTAATACATTTTGCGTGTTAATTATTCAACATGTGTCTTATGGAGCTTGGATTGTTATTTCGTACCTATAATTCTGTATTACATTGAACTGTTAATGTCGTATGAAATATGTTATGAACTCATTCAATATGTTGCGGAACATGAACTGTTAATACGAAAATTAGAAAACGGATACTCTGTATCCGAAATTTTTGAAATAATTCTATTTTTATTGTTGTTCGAAATGTGTGATTAGGTTTATTTCCAAAAGAATAATCACAATTAATTGGTTGGACTCTTCAAACTCTTACGTTGGTTTCATTTTATGGATGAAAAGGTAAATAATTCTTATCTAAGCAGGGCCGAAGCCTTTGAACCCGATATTTAGCTACTGCTCAAAATCTGCCAGCCATGATCTACTGCCAAAATCTACTGCCCAACTCGAACCAACAACTTCCCTGTCAACAAAGCACTATTTGTAAAGTCAGAAAAATCCTAGGCTAACGCAGCAACCTTGTTGTAAAGACCTTGTTCGAACTGCACATGCTCAATCATGTATGCACTCGTCATCAGCGCTCAGCCTGTCCAAAGCGCTCCCCAGAGCTGGCAGCGCCGGAGGGGCCCTGCGGCGCGAAAGGGCAACACAAAGTGCGCGGGAGTCCACACGGGGCGTTAGCGCTGCGGGAGGTCCCCGGGGAATCCCCGTTGCAGGCACAGCGCAGCCTGGGGACGCGCCAGCCCTGCCGCCCTCGCCCTCCGAGGGCTGGAGGGAGGAGGCCGCTGCGAGGCAGAGGTGGAGGAGAGCAGGCGGGGAGAGAAGAGGCAACGGTGGTGCAGGGTCATTCGGTGTGGAGTGGGGCAGAGCGTGACGGGGTGGGAGCATTGGGGGGGGTGATCGGGGCGGAATGAGTGGTATAGGAATGAGGGGAGACGGGGATGAGAGGGGCGGGGATGAGTAATACAGGGCGGAACTGAGCGGGGCGGAACTAACGGAGCCGGGCTGAGTGTTGCAAAGCATGGCGGGGATGAGCGTGGCGGTCGTGAGCGTGGCGGGGCTAATCGGGGCGGGAACGAGCGTGTCGGAGCGTAGCGTTGAGGGGCGTGGAGGAGAGGGGAGCGGATCTGAGTGGGGTGCGGTAGGGCTCAGTGGAGTTGGGCGGTTGTCAGTGTGAGAGGGCGGGGCTGAGCGAGGCGGGACTGAGCGAGGCGGGGCTGAACGAGGCGGGGCTGAGCGAGGCGGGGCTGATCGAGGCGGGGTTGAAGTGGCGAGAATGCGGTGGCGGGGATGAAGGCCGGGGATGAGGTGGCGCGATGTGATAGGGATTAGGTGGCGGGGATGAGGTGGCGGGCATGAGGTGGCGGGGATGAGGTGGCGGGAATGAAGTGGCGATGATGAAAGGCGAGTATGAGGTGGCGGGTATGAAGTGGCGGGTACGAGGTGGCGGGTATGAGGTGGCGAGTATGAGGTGGCGGGTATGAGGTGGCGGGTATGAGGTGGCGGGTATGAGGTGGCGGGTATGAGGTGGTGGATATGAGGTGGTGGGTATGAAGTGGCGGGTATGAGGTGGCGAGTATGATGTGACGGGTATGAGGTGGCGGGGATGTGGGGCGCGATGAGAGGTGGGATAAGGGGCGGGGATGAACGGGGCGAGGTTGACTGAGCGGTACTGGGACGATCGGGGCGGGGATGAACAATGCGAGGTGAACCGGAGCGGGTCTAAGCGGGGCGGGGCTAAGTATGGTGGAGTATCTCGCTCGGGGTGGGGCAGAGCAGGGAGGGGAAGAGCTGGCCGAGGCCAAGCGAGGGAGAATGGTGCAGGGAGTGAGGGGAAAAGTTGATGCGATACGGGATATGGCGAGATGAGGCGGGGCGGGGATGGATGGAACGAATGGGGGATGGAGGGGAGGCGGATCAGAACTGAGTCGAATGGAGCGGGGCGGAGTTAGTGCCGGAACGTGGCAGGGAAGGGAATTTGTTAAATTGAATGGGATGGAGGTTGGTGTTTGGCCTATGAGATACCGGACCGTGAGTATTTTTTTCATAACCAGCTACAGCACTATAGAAAAATGGAACACGTGTCCATGTGGCATCTAGCTGACGGCGTTTAAAGAAGTTGGAAAGGAGAACTAATAACGATTTTAGGCAAGATTTTGTAAGTCAGCAAAATGATACGTAAATATCAGTTTTAATTTCATTTGTTTAAGGAGAATATGAACTGGTTTTCGGTGTACACTGGCAATAATTTTGGCTGAGGTTTGAGGAAGTACAGTATATTAGTGTGGACGACTCCTCAATGGAGCTGCATTCTGTACGGTAAAACGATGGCAACTAAATAATCGCAATTACATTATTTCAAATTAAATGCACGAAGACAATTTTACTGCAAACTGCAAACACATGTTTAAGTAAAATAAGATACATACTGTTGGAACTGGTATAATATAGTTACCAGTATTGTTTTATGAACTATTGAAATATTATATGGTCACCTTATAATACTGAAACTTCACGAATGCCTGACAGGTCGTACGTGTCATTGGAGAGAGAACGAGGACAAAAACTGAAGATGGAGCTTGGGAGCGGGAAGTGCGGGCCACGTAATAACGTAAGTGGCTCTGTTGGCTCATGATTAATGTTCGGGATAGGTATTGCAAGTCGAAACATGAGAAGGAAGTCGAGTGTCTTTACTTGTCAAGACAGTCTTAGCATCTGATCATCTATTAATTATGCGTCCATTAGACAGTCCAGTAAACATTATTAGTTTTTCTTGCGGTTATTTTGTATAACGGCATTTTGTTTGACTGTCTCAGCTTTTGAGAAGATCCCTCTTTTGATCAAGTGATTCGAATTTATCAAGGCTTAAATACGAATTTTCACCCCGCACTTGAATCTGGTTAAACCGTTACGATACATTTAGCCCCGTCGGTGGCGGATTACCTGTGTTTAAGTGATTCACATGATCCTATTATGATGTGAGTATGTAACTAAAGTTATT